>OMLM01020533.1:0-13515 GCA_900302695.1 Helostoma temminkii | reverse complement strand
AACAAACTGTTGTTGAGAATTAATTCAGTATCCATCCATCCATCCATCCATCCATTTTCTATACCGTAGGGGTCACGGGTGTGCTGGAGCCTATCCCAGCTGCCATGGGGCGAGAGGCGGGGTTCACCCTGGACAGGACGCGAGTTAATTCAGTATCACAAAATATAATATTACTCCACTTTATGATATTAGAAATAGCTACTATGGACCAAAATGTGATTCTACTGTATATTTAAATTATATTGCTGACCAGTTCACATTCCAGCAGTGGAATGGTCTCACTGAGGCATAGATATTACAATGGATAAAGTTCCACATAGGAGCACTTATCTCTTAGATTGACTTTTGCCTCTGTTTCTATTGTACATATTTCACCTACTGAATTTCAAGAGAAACAGAACATATCAGACAAAATACAAACTAAAATGAGAATCACATTTTTTCTTCCATGCATTAAAAGACAAGGCATTTACCAGTGACGTTTTCCTCTGGGTTTAAGTCAGGATGAGAATTCAGTGGTTGCAGAGAGCCCGTTATTTGTTTTGTCTGAGCTCAGCATGAGATGCATGAATCACGCTGGGATGAGGGTAGATTGAGTTGACAGAAAGCGCTCTCTGATTTCTCTGTCAGGCATCAAAACGAGGCACAAAAGCTGAGAACATTTGTGAAATATTTTAGAGACTGATGAGATCTCTTTTGACAAAAGAGGCCTATTTGATATTTTGTGTGTCTTGAGTGAGAGACAGGAGAAAGAAGTCTTATTTAAGTATGTTTCAGTTAGATAAAATAGAAATGCTATACCCATAATCAACCGCTTTAATCACCTGTTTAAATATAATATATGACATATATATTATATAATATATGACATTATGACATCATATAATGACATAAAAGGCCAACAGAAGTGACTGCTCCAGCCTTTTTTGGGAGCTCGGCTGCTGGTGGATTTGACACTTTGAAAGTACAGACTGTGAATTTCTGTACAGTGAATGGTAAACACACTTTGAACTTTGCAACTTGTCAGTCCCCAAAACTCCAACTCATAGCTTCTCATTCACCCCTTCTCACACATGTACATAGATAATGGTGATGGTCTGCGCAACGGTGAACTGATTTAAACTTTGGGCTTCAGTGTCCTGCCCATGGACACACTGACATGTTGAGCTTGGGCTCAAACCACTGGGATCGATGTAGTTGGTCTACTGCAGTGGTAATGTTGATGAAAATGTTTGTTTGTCCTCTTTGAGTTGGCACAGGTAGCCTGCATACACACACTATAGGAAAATTCTAATATTTGGCCTCCGGTGAGTCATGAAAACAGAACTTAGTCAAACCACAGCTTCTAAGGTTTCAACCATTTGAATGCCTAGTTATATGAAAACAGTGCTAAACAGCATCTGTTTTTTTAGATTCTCAGTTATCCAGGTCCTGTTATCCTGAAGTTCTGTTCAGTGGCAACTGGACTTGCTTTCAGTTCTTGAAGAGGTTTCACCAGTGCTAAACAGCAGATCCATTCTTGTGGTTTCTGATTTTATTTTCAGGGTTCAGAAGGATTTTTTCATCCTGATTGCACATTTTAAATTAATTTTCTGTTTATTCTACGCACTAACACAATAACATTTTGTGGTGAGGCACAAAACAGCACGAGGGTAAAAAAGCTCTAAGCTTTGAGTTTTTCCACTATTTTCAAATGAAGACGTCTGGAACAATCAGGTCTCTTTCTAAAGTCCAGGGCCACTCTAGATGAGCGAACCTGGCAGAAGGATGAACATCTTAGCAACCTAACCTCAGCAGAAAACGTGTGTGGGAGTAGATTAGAGTGGATTACCATCATATCAGTCACCATCATCAGTTTCAAGGCTGGTAGTGAAAAACTGAAGCCACAGACACAGCATTTTCTTTAGGCAGTGGAAGCACATGGTGGATCTTAAAAAAAAACAAAACCCTTGTACAACTGTGCGTCACACTGCCGAGCACTACTCATCATTATGAATCATTGTGTGTATCATCATTCACTGGTAAATATTGCACTTTTTTTAATTTTTATGCATTCGTCTCTTAATTCCTGGGCTTTGTTTTGTTTTGATTTCAGACCCTCACTCGTGACATGAAACCTGAACTCGGCTGGTTTTGTCCTGTGAGCACAGTTGACATTGTTGATTTATGTCAGCTGAAAGTTGAATCAGCTTCTGGTGTTTGTTTTCAACTGACATGATTCAGCTGAACCAACTGGAGTCGTGGTTTCATTTTTCTGAGTGCAAGGTGTAACCTCAGGGGTTATTTTGTGCAACGAGTGAAGCAATCTAAATTCAGCGCGTATGTTGTGTAACATATTTATGGTAGATTTAAAAAAAAAAAAACAACGAATGTTTATCTGATATTTAGTTTTAATTTGGCTGCATGATTAATAACACATTTTAGTGTGATGAAACAAACTCAGAACACACATGTATTACTGGTCTACCCAGACTTTAACAACCGCCATGTGGTGGTGGCACAGTTAATTTAACATTAGTCGACTGTTCCCTACTTTTTGGGGTTAGTGTGCCGTTCAGAACCTCACACTGTAAGTATATCCAAAATGTTTTTAAGGCATTTTATTGTCTGGACATATCTAACTATCTATTTTGGGGAACTTTTGCTAGCTAATGCTAACTCACTAGTTCCTTCCTGTCACTGCTAACAGCTTCCCCAGCTGCTCTGTTAGCATGCAGCAACTGATATTAGCCACAGAGCAGCATTTATTCTCATCCAGGAGTCACATTCAGTACAGCCCTGAAATAGTTTAGAAGTCACATTAACGAGTGCTGTCGGAGCAAGAATCCTACAGCGGTTAATGTTAGGTTGTCTGCATGAATATATCAAGTGGAAAACAGTGTGCTGCTGCTGTTCCTGCCAGTTCTGGTGTACTTCACTGTTATGAAGTTGCTTAGAAACAAGCACACAAGCCTGTGAAAGTAACATTTGTGACTTTTGCTTCTCACAGAGCATCAGAGCATCAGAGCAGGACCCCTGTGGCAGCATTACAGCATATTATCAGCAGACGTGATGCCAGACAGGCCCTCTACCAACATGGTCTGTGGGTACACTGGCTGGAAAGATCACGTCAGAAGAAAAGAATTGCTAATAACCTGGATATTGTCTGCTAGTGGTATTTGTAATGATGCACATGGAAACAGATCACTGGAATTATTACAGATGCTAAAGTAAACAATACGTTTCCATACTCACATGACTCCAACAACAGTGGGAGTGCTTTTTACAAGGAATTGAAAAAGAAATCATTAGTGTAGTTGTACTGTGATCACAACAAAACATGTTGTAGAACTGCTCCACCATAATTCAAGACTAAATGCATGTCCAGGTGTACATATGCATTTAGTCCTAATGGAGAAATATTATGTGTAGGTAATACAAATTATCTGAGTAACCTGATGAAGCTCGTGTTTGATGGAGTTCCTTGACCCATCTACATCACAGATGACTTTTGTCATCTGTGATGTAGATTATATTAAACATTATATTGAATTAGCAGAAAGACAATAGTCAGTATAACAACTTCACCTGCGAGAGTGAATTATAACAAAGTACCAGATGAATAATATAAAGAATGAAGGTGAAGGAGAAAGAGGTGCTGTGCCTCGTGTCTCTCCTGTCTGCTCAGACATTGACCTGATCACTGTGTATGTGTACAAATGTCATTAGGATGTAGAAAGTGTTGAAGGTGGCATGCAGTGAAATCATCACACATCCACTATCCAACCAGTGGATATGAAGTAGTAGTAATGATGCTGTTTGTTTCTACATGCTATTGGTTCTTGTAAGTTCATTCAGCATAGAAATATACGTTCCACTACTGCCTTAACTGAATTTAAATGAGTTCTGAAATTCATTTAAGTTCTAAACTAATGCCAAGCAGTTGACTCCAGTTTTTAGTCACACTAACAGTGAGTTTTCTATTTCCAACTGCAGCTTTTGTAATCATTTATATAAAAAAACTGTACAAAACAGTATGTGCATTATCACATTTAAATGATTAAAAAGTCTGTGAACACATTTAACTCTCAATATCTATATTTGTTTATTTTAATGAGTTGAGTCGAATGGAATTTCTCTCATTCACTCAACTCAAGAACATCTTGTGAGATTTAAAGCATATAATAGTGTAGTAATTAGATATTCTTAGTTAAATTGACTTGAAATAAACCAAACTTACACATTTGCATTAAGATTATGATCAAATATCAGATGATTCCAGCAAATCCTGTTTTTTTAGTGATTATAGGTCCCTGCCTTTTACTCCCCACAAATCCACAGACCTCCTCCAGTACTCTCTGTTTGAAGTCAGTTTACATGTTTGGCACTATTGACGTATTCCAAACGAACTATTTTCAGCCAGTGTTTACAGTTTACCCATTGATGCACGCAGTTGTCATTGGGTTGATTTGATACATAAGAAAACTTCAAAACATTATGATTGAAGCAAAGCAGGAATTATAATGAGCATCTTTTTCCTATGATCTTAAGCAGATTTATGGATATTTCTATTTCCATTTCATCTTTTGTTTAGATATCACTGATTTATGACTCAGAGAAGAAGTAGCTCAAGTATCTTAATTATTTACATGGTCTGTGTGAAACAGCCTTTTTTTCTGCTTTCGCTTCACACACAGTTTTTTACCCCACATCTTGTACATGTCACGATTTCAAAACTCCTGGCATGCTGGCTGTGTCCAAAATCACTTTGTGGTTTATTACTTCCTGTAACTCACGATGGCTGCAGCAGGCAGTAAACCCACTTGACACTTGAGTCAAACCCATGAGGTTTTCAAGTTAATAAAAATCTGCTAATATTAAATCTGTGGCAAGTGTTGTCATAAAAAACAGCTGCAAGAGAAATAATGGCACTGTTTGCAATTTCCTGGTTTTCTGCATAAATTGGTCATGAATTGTGATCTGATCTTCACTAGAGTCACATATCAACAAAGACTATATATTTATTATTTTTAAACTGATAAAACACAAACAGCCTTGATTGTCCGTGTCTTGTTTTAAGTGTTCTAATAACTGGTTGAACCACCTTTGGCAGCAATAACCTCGAGCACAATCTTACTGTGTCTGGTGTGAATGGCTCTCTTGAGGTCATTCCACAGCATCTCTGTTGGGTTGAGGTGTGGGCTTTTGTGTGATTCATACAAATTCAAACAGATTCCTTCCCTTAATAATAAAAATGTGTATGTGTTTGTAGAGAGCATGTTCTTTGAACTGTAAATACCATAAAACAATATTTTAAGACCGTATGTGTTTATAGGAATAATGGTGGGATCTGTGCACTGAGTCGAGTCTGTCTAAAGTGCCAGCGGGAAAGCAATGTGGTGGTCAAGAGGGAGGCAGCAGTACACTGGAGCATCCAGTGGATGATGGAGTCATTCTAACTTCCTGTTCAGGGGCAATAGCAGTGTGTATGTGGTATTGATTTAGTTTGTGTTAGCTCAAACTTTTCTTCTATTAATATTTTAAGTGCTACGTTTTATGCACTCATGTTTTGTGGCCTGATCACTGGGGTGTATGATTGTCATAGTTTTCATTCTTTTTGCATTAGTGTTATGGTTCTGACCGTATGACGAGATCCCTGCATATCGCCAAGTTTGTGGCCGTAGTTTGAGAATACGTGTGTGTGTGTGTTTGTGTGTGTGTCAGTATCAATGTGTTTTATTCCTGAAGTTTGATTGCCCATATTTGTGGCTTTATAGATGATCTCAGCATTGCGTGCTTTGTGGACTTGTGTTGATGTTGTGTGTGTGTGTGTGTGTGTGGGTGTGTGTGTGTGGGTGTTTGGAACAGGCATAAGGCAGGTTCGGGGGCCAGCGTGTTGTGGTGTAGCGTGGCCCTCCTCCAAAACCCTGTGGCTGTTGAACTTTTATGGAGAGTCAAGCGCTGCATAGACCTTTCAGTCTACTCGGTGTACATCACAAAAACACACACACACACAAACACATCAGCAGCAGCCCAGCCTTCATTAGAAGTGCCACCAGTAGCCAAGCCTGCAGCCTGACACTTCAAAGAGCTCTCTCTATGTTTCCCTTCTCAACACTGCGCTCCTTCTTTCATTTTTGGGGACTTGTTTTCTTCATCTGTGCCTCCATGGTTTTCTTTATAATTTCCCTCTTCCTTCTACAGTTTTTTCCCTACTTATTTTCCTCTATGGTGCCATGAGGACATTTTATTCACTTGGTTCAATCTGAGGAAAAACATTTATAGTGTGCTCTGTTTGATCTTTTAAAGGAAAACTGCTGATAATGCTGAAAAACAATACACGGGCTGCATTTTTAATGGTCAGTAAATTATTTTATTTCTTCGATTTCATCATCACAAATGTTTTTGAGTTTTGCTAATTGTAATATACTTTTACCGCAGAGTCAAGGTCATCAGTTTCCACTGTGATCCTATAGTGACTAATCTATGCACCCATCTTCCTGCTGAGCATTAGATGAATAGATTAATACCACACTTGTGTTTCTGCATTAAATACTGTATAAAGCTATATAGTTCACGTAGTTAGCATAGGGGAAACAACTTGCCTCCTTCTTTTCATAGATAACAACAAACCCACCAGCAGCTCTAAACCAATTACAACAGTTTTTATTAAAGATCTGGTATTATGGCCTTTTATGACCAAAGAAGTTGTTTATTTCCCAAATGTTGTTTAGATTTCTATAAATCCATCTTTCCTAACATGCAAGAATTGTTTTCAAAACTTAACCAACTAGCTTTGCAGGCTTTATCCCCTCAGGGTAGTGCTGAACAGGGGTCGATCTTAAGGTGGGAATTTCAAAATGAGAAATAGCTTAAAAAGATCTTATTAATGTTACAGCTCAGGAGAGCTCCTGCCATCAGTCTAATCCATTCCAAAACATTTGCTCTTGGTTTCCACAATGTGAGCCCACTAATCTGTCCACATACTATTTAACAGTTTGTAATCTACCAGGTGTGATTTCACTGGGAATCACAGGTTTTAGCGATTTCTTGGTTGTGCCAATCTTTCAAGCCAGCAAATACTAGTTTTTGATCATCAAAAGTGTATCTTTGCTGGAATATTTCCTTATGTTAATGGTACCCACAGGTGATATCTGGCTGGAATCACATGGCTGGAATTTCTATTGTTCAGCACCAGCCAAGTATTATAATATCCTGCACTACAAAATCACACATAATAACTTGGGGAATATAGTTTTCTCATATTCGCTTCCTTTTATAATCTGTACTGTGTCTTTCTCTGCACGTGCAAGCGTGCACACACAGAAGAGAGGGAGAGACACAGACACACGGGATCAGCTGTGTATGTCTCTTTCTGGAGGATGCAGTGGGGTAACTGAGCCGTACTTGGCCTCAGACCAGATCCCACATACTCACTGATCCTCGTGTAGATTGTTCCCAGTGATATATGGCCCCACAGACGAGTGCTACAGCTGCATGGGATGCTCGAAGTGTTATTCCCCTAAAGGAAAACTTCACTAGGTGTTTGTGCACTAGTGGACAGATACAGCATGCATGAGGCATTTCTGATGGATTTCTGTGTTTGATTCTCACAGCGATGAGTCACTGATGTGCACGATAACAAACCTGGCAAGACAGAAACAGGCATCTGGGGTTTGTAGAGATGCAGTACTGGTGAGGCAGAGCAGAAGTAAGTTTACAAATGTCAGAACAGGACTGAGCCGAAGTTGAAGTAGAGTCGAATTTAAACTTTCACTCCAATTTTTGTGCTCATGACTCCGGTTTATAGCCAGTCTCCATGTGGTCTCCAGCTGTGTGTATTCACTCGCAGCATCTCTCAGACCAGTTGAAAAACACTCCATCTGGCTTCGAGTCAGGGAGACCCCAAAATGAGTGTGGGTTGGTCCCCCCATCTAACAGGGGGGAACCCTGTGAAACGCTTTAACTTTGTTCTTTCATTGCAGTTTGTTTCATTTTTACTCTTTACTCTGTGATCCCTTCTCTCATTCCAAAATTTTTCTCTCTTCCCCACACAAACCTCAGATTAATAATTCTGCTAATTGTGCAGAATATTTAGTTGAATGCTTGTGTCTATGTGGGTCTATACGGAGGAGAAAATGGCTCCCAATTAGCTCAACTTTGAAACTGGCCCTTTTTGCTAGAACATTCCCCCACAGCCCCTAGCAAGGGGTGTGTGTGCATGTGTTTGTGTTGGTGAGTGTGTATGTGAGCATGGGCTTGAGGGTCTGGCACTAAGACGTCCAATTAAAACCAGTGCCGGCAGCAAAGGACCAATGGGAGCAGGGCGCCAATGCACATCCCCACCGTCGACGTGGTAACGCAAACCAGATGCAGTTGGGCAGTGTATGTGTGCGCCTGTGTGTGTGTGTGTTTGTGTTTGCTAAAGTGTACTGTATGTGTTTTTGGAAATACCTTTTTGCTGATACACACTTTCTGTGTGTGCATAAAATTAACATTTTTACCCTTTTGGAAGAAGAGATGCAGAGTTTGCAGTTTTTTCTAGGTGAGAATCAATGAAAGGATCAGATAACGAACGTGGTAAAAAAAGAGAGAGAGGTATCCCTCCTTCCAGTCTGAGCTACACTTCAAACCACAATAGCCTCTCATGTGCCTGCCTCTGAAATATAACACACACACACACACACACACACACACACACACCAAACACAATGAGCATTGTTCTGAATTTATGCAGAGAGTCAGCTCTGACATTTTCTGTCAAAGAACATCGTCCTGCTTTCATCCTGAACGGTGATGGCTCTGAAAGGTAGCACTATGGCCACTAGACTTTTCTTATTCCCCTTTTTTTTTTTACTTTTCACCATCTCCATATTTTCTCCTTTCATGGAGTCTTTTGAAACTCAATTGCACAGCAAAAGTGCGAATGGAGGCCTAAATCCTTATATCAAACAACATTTCATATTTCCACACTGGCTACATATATCTCGGACTATATAGGAATGTATAGGGAGCAGCATTTTACCTCAGAACACCATTTTAGCACCATCAGTGTAAAAAAAAAAAGGATGCTCTTCTATCTTTCAAACACACACATACAAACATACTGTGGGGTAAGTGGAACTCCCTTCAGTGTTATAGATACATTTTTATAAATTCACTCAGATACACTGGTCCTGGTTTTCCAACTATCCCTGCATCTACAGCTTCTGATTGGCTGAACACACCTGTTCCAGGTAATCAGCAGTGGGTAGGATGGAGAGAATTACTAAACACTAGATTATCAAGTACATAGTGAATATTTATTTACTGTCCAGTGGAAAACTAAAGTACACTGCATGTTGCACGGTGCAGTAATGCTAATGTTGCTAACGTTAGATCATCTGCATTTCAGATGGTACCTTGCAACCAGTGTTTTTGTCACAAAGCTGGTAGCTGCATGCTGATAAGTTGCCAAGCAAAAATCATTGGTTTTAGTATGAGGCAAATTTGTTATTGTACAATTCTGGAAATTCAGAAAACACAAGTAGGCTAATTGGCTTTTCATCTGTCTTCCAGTTCAGTAAGTAGTTAACAGTGATTAGTCATATAGCAGCACACCACATATACATTAATGAGGACCACAATAATCCAAGTCTGTGCATCTATTGTAACAGTGCACTATCACCACGGTTCAATTTAATTAAAGGGTAGATTCATTAATGTATTACAAATTAATACAGGACTCAAAGTGAAGCCGGCAAAACCCATTGGACATTTCACAGTCGTAAAGCACAATGAATCCTCTGGGATGGTTAAAAAAACTGCAGCCAAAGTGAAAACCTTAAAATAAAAAGAAAAGTTTTTTAAAAAGTGAGATATATATAGACATATTATACAGGCATTTGTGGTTGCCAGACTCTGAATCCAAATGACTTTGATTTTGATAGGAATCTCAACAACTCGTTTATCGTATTTTTTTCAGGATGAATTATGACGACATTAATGATCTTTTACCTTTTCATATTGTCCAATCATCAGATCAGTGTTTTGTCTTTGTATGTGACTAAATACATGCAAAACAAAGCAAACCACCTGTCAGCCTCTGCTGGGTTTTTGTTTAGTGGTACAAATGCTAACACACTAAACTGCACGCTGTAGGAAATGACAATGAAAATAGTTTATTTGACATCAACATTGGGATCATAATTGCATAATGTTAGCATTTAGCTGAATGTACTGCCCACAGTCTCACAGAGCTGCTAGCACGACAAGACTCTTGATGTTGTTATGTCATTACTTGAGTTATAAAATAATATAATATGTAGGACAACGAGTGGCTGCCAAAAGCCTGAAGGTTGCAAAAAGCAAACAGTTAAAGCTTCTTTGTGAAGTTCAGATTGAATATCAACAAAAAATGATACCCATGAAATTATATGCTCTCAACATTTGTAACAGCAGTGTTTATGGCAACACAAACACTGAACTCTCACTTTCCTCCCTTACTTTAGTTGTGTATAGCTCTCTGTTGTTGAGAATGCATCAGATGCCTGGACAAAATATCTGACTTTGCTTCCAGTTTAAACCAAGATGGTGTCTGGAGATGCTTTCAGCGTGGGGGATACTTTGGGAATGATTGAACACACACTCTCTCTGTTACACACACATCAGCAGCTGTATACTATATGATGGATCTTACCGTCCCACAGGGCAGCTGAAGTTGAGATAAAGTGGATCAATCTGTGCATGTGCCAGTGTGTATGTGTGGGTGTTTGTGGATGTTGTTGGCTCCTTCTCTTTTTGGCTCACGCTTTAGTCTGACTGCAGCTCTGACTGTAGGAAAACGGGGCTGTTTCTGATTAAGCTTGCAAAGATGATCATGTTGTTTTCTTTCAACATGTATATCACAGCTTTTGCACAGTTGCACAAAAAAATTATGACTTTTGCCACAGCTTTGCAGTCATCATTCACACATCTCACTGTAGTGACAAATAGCAGAAAGACTTAATGGGTCTGTGTTGCTTTGCATGTCATCTGACACCTCATTTAGAAGGTTTGACTTATTGTGGCAGATTTGATGAAATGAACTACCGTTAGGGAGTTATAGATGGAGGAAGTAGTTCGAGGTGAAGCGGCAACCTCTCCTGTGATGGCCGGGAGGACTTGTGCAGAGAGGATGATGCAGAAAGGGATGGACAGAAAGAGACAGGCGTTGAAAAGGAGGGAGAGGGATGAATGGAGACAGAAATCGAAAGTGACAGTCAGACAGAGAGGCGGTGGGACTTTAGACTTCATCCTTCATCTGTGATACTCACGACCGGTACGAAATGGAGCCAGGAACGCCATCTCAACCTGTGCGAGCAGAAAAATTGCATTTGTTTTCAGTACTATTGCTTTTGTGTCCTCCTCATCAGAAAATTACGTCCTCCTGGATTAGTGCAAGTATTTTTTGTGTGCACTTTTTCATATTTCTCAGATGTGGAGACTTTCTTTCTATCTTGACCTTTTCTACAATCATATCTACATTCCCAAAGGACTGGTGTCCATTACAGTAGATTAGATATTGATCACTGCATGCCATAACCCGACCAAGGTATATAATGTGGTACAGAGTTGGTTTCAGGATCCCATCGAGCCTAAATGTTTTCATGTGCTTGCAAGCAATGAAGTGCGCAGCCTTTTGTATCCTAACTGCCCATGATGCAAAGCGTACCCCCTCAATTGGTATGATAGAACCCACCTACAGTCAGTCAGGTATTCAAATAGTTACACAAATCTCATAATTTTGTATCTGTACCCAACCATAATGATTTTATAATGCAGCAACCAGGATTTCGTCATAGTGTAGACTGAGCTATAATTCACTGGAAGTATGAGAGTCACCTTTTAGAGACAGATGGAGACTCATGAAAAAAAAGTTAATTTCTTAATCTGCTAATATAAAATTTTTGACCATGTGTAGTACTGCTTCCCTGCATAATGTTATTCGTGTTATTCACTTCTGCATAGTACTTACCCATCACTGTGGCAGGCATGCATGGCCCCCTACGGTTCACTTATACGAGGCACAGATGATGCTGTGCTGATTCTGCTTAATATAGTCACAAAACAGCTTATGCATCCTGGGGGATATGCCAGGGTTCTGTTTGTGGGTTTTAGTTCGGCTTTCAAGTCAACGAAGACGCAAAGTCTCTTAAAAAAACTCAACATCAATAGTTTGTTAGTTCTCTGGATTAGAGATTTTCTTTCCTGGCGCTTACAAAGGGTTTGTGTCAGTGGGAGAATATCCAGCAGGCAAACTGTGAACACAGTCCAGGTACTTGTGATAGCATGGCAGTCCACGTACACCAGATAGCATGGCATATAAATCAGCCAGAGGGACTAATCTATAGTGATTCTGGCAGTAGTTGTAGCTATTTTAGCATCATCCAGCATTATTGCTGTATCATCCTGTAGGAAGTGCCGCCCCACTGACGAGGCAGCTCCCCCAGTGAGCGACAATTGTTCCTGTGTGAGTCCTGCATTAGAGAGTTTCTCACTAGTTCAGGACATATTCAGTAAGAAGTGGAGAGGCTTTCACTTCTGATTCCAAGCTGAGTTTACCCAGCGACTGAACAAAGGTCTCTTGCGGTTTCGAGCTAATTTAAAATAAAATTTAAAACAAAAACAAAAGCACAGCACTTCAAAACAAAACACAGCAACAGAGCTGAAAGATTAAACTCAACCATCCTGCCTTTGCATCACATGCTGCCCTCTTCTCTCGGCTTATTAGCCAGCACGCTTCCAGAGTTTCCGACAAGCCTCAGGGTAAATCCCGAAGCTTTATGGGAATCCTCTGTTAATTATGATTCACCTTGTGCAGGGTGGATTTCAGAATTTGGCATCGCGCTGTGGAAACAAAATGCTTGTTGAGCTAATGGAACAGAGAGTTTCAGTTTCTAAGCATGTTTCATCCCCGCAGTAGTAGGGCGCTGTGCGCCTCAAGCCCCCGTAGCTTTATACCTGCTGCCTCCACATCACTACTCCCAGGTAGCTGCCCACACACGTTTACTACACTTGTGTAGAAAAGACTGAGTGTAGGGGTGCAATAAGAGTGAAATAAACGCTGGCATCCACTGACTTCTGTGAAACAGCTGGAATCTTTAAGCTTTTCACTTTGGCTGCAGCTCTGTTAAAGATAAACTTATGGAGTGCATGTTGATAATTAAATGGCCCAATGGTTAGGAAATAAGTACATGTGCATAAATGTCAGTGTTTGGGTCATGAAGCTGTTTCTGCACTGCAGATACCACACACACACACACACACACATACACACACGCATACACCATTTATTTCATTGAATAGCCATAGCTATACAGAAACCCTGTGTGTGCAGATCAATGGTCTCCTTCTCCTGTAAATGAAGGGATACAGAGATTAAATCGTTCCTTCCTAACCAGAGAATGGAGTGAAAGGAAGAGTGTGTGCGTGTATGTGTGTGTGCGTGTGTGTGTGTGTGTGTGTGTGTGTGTGTGTGTGTGTGTGTGTGTGTGTGTGTGTGTGCGTGTGTGATAG
>OMLM01020532.1:53688-84451 GCA_900302695.1 Helostoma temminkii | reverse complement strand
TTGGCTGCTGTTCATGAATTGTACCAGTAGGAGTCACTAGTGAAGAGCCTTACTAAAATCCAATTTCCAATCCAATTTTTTCCCGTTATTGTATTATATGTTATTTTTATATAAGTGACACGGCAGGTCATAAGGTTTTCCATCTGTTAATTTTTGACAGGGGCTCTGTGTTGGTCCATCTGGGCACAACCTTATTGCATACATTACCAAGCTGTAGGCCAGGTTGATTTTAGGTCTAAGAGCTTTCAAGGTGTTCCACACCTCCTGAGCTCTGTGACAATCTATCAGGAGGTGTTGCTGCGTTTCTTGTTGTTGACAGTTAATCATCGGACACTCTTAAGTTTTAACATAGCACATCTCTAGAATTTTTATTATTATGTTTGCATGTGATTCATTAAAATTTTTCAAATGAACCAATGTTTATTTATTTATTTGTTTTAGGAAAAAAACAAATAAACACAAAGCTCTGGGGTGAGGAGAGCTTTGTGTTTTTTTTTATAATTTGTATTTTTATTTTCTTTACTTTTACTTCTTTAATTTGAGTCACATACTTATACTTATGTACATGTATATCAAAATTATTCAACCATAGTTGACTGACTGATAGCATAATTGAAAATACTAGCTGCAGTAGCTAGCTGCAGTAGTAATGGTTTAAGTGGCCAATGAGGTAATTAAAAGATTGCAATAATAATTCCTATAATAATTATATTGCAGGAAAAGGAAGAGGAAGAAAAAAGTTTCAACAGCAACTGTAATAATTATAAGAATAAAAGTGCAAAGTTATAACGTCAATGTATATATAAATTATTATATATTATTTGCAGTAAAATCAAAGCATAACAAAAGAAAATATCACCATCACCTTTAGCATATTCATTATTAACCTAAATACCCCAAATAATGGTAGCCATAAGAAGAGGAAGAAGAAGAGATCTAAAGTTGTCATGATTCATGCTTTTGTTCTTTTGATTGTTTCAGTCCCTGCCAGTCATGCCTACTTTCTAACTGTCTTGCTGGTTTTGTGTTCCTCTCTCACTCCCCGATCCACCTGGCCACACCTCCTGCTCTGCTCTCCAGACATACACACCTGTCCCCATTCACTTAATCATCCCTGCTGCAGCCACTCACCACATCATGGACTCAGTATATAGTCTCCCTCCTCACTAGTCTCCCTTGTCAGATCCTCTGTGCTAGTGCAGTTATGAGCTCATGTGTGAAAGCAGCTTGCTGCTACTGAAGAAACTGAATTTATTCTATAGTGCAGTGTTGGTTGTCATAGGCTCAATGAGCGAGTATTCTCAGCTAGTTAGTCTTTTTGAAAGTACTTCTCAGTAGTTGCACTTTTTTATTTCATGTATTTTGCAGAAAAACACCATCTGAGTCTGTTAAAATGACTATTACTGAAATGAAAAATGTCTTCAATTTGGGTCACGGTTTGTCATTAAGGGGTGATGGTGAATCCCGAAGCCAGACCAGTGGTTTATAGTATACTTACCCAATGGATTAATGACATCAAACCAAACTAGTGTGGGCTATTGAAAAGAAAAGACAAATTTACTTTTTTGAAAGCTTTTTCTGCATCTAATGATACCATTGTTGTTTTATTTTGGCTGTGACAGGTTGATCAGATTAAACAGTCTATGGACATTGTCTGAGAGGTTCCTATTTTTGATGAATCCTGTTTGGTCTGGATAGATTAAAACTGGGTGTCTGTTTCTATTCTGGTTGCAAGTGCTTTGGTAATATGTATATATATATATTTTTTTTTTAAATCTGTGTTGATGACTGAGAGAGGGTGGTAACTGGAGGGTCAAGTTGGGTCTATGTGTCATGATGGCCGTATTCATACGTGCACGTGTTGTTGAGGTACCTTTAATTTCTGCAGTTACTCTGTGAAATAATGGTGATAGGATTTGCCACAAGTGCTTATAAAATTACCCTGGGAATTAATCATGTGCTGGTAATTAGTTATTGGGCATTTCACTTAGTGCTTTATGGAGCTCATCTGGTGATCTAAGACAGTGAATGCTGTGAAAGATGCCCTGGTTAACAGTATCTACTGATATTTTGAATGAGTCTTCATTAATGCCTTAATTCGCTTTGGGGTTGTCATATGGATGTTCAGGTATACCAGAGAAAATACATTTTTCACTGAGTGTTTTGACAGTAGATCATAAGGAGTTGTTGGATTGCTCTTACTTTGTGGAGAATCAAGATTTGAGTTCTTATATGTAATTGTGTAGTGTAACAATAAATCTAGTTTTTGGTTGATGGACGTGAGTACACTGACCTGGATTTTGGTGGTTTACAAATCATGTCCGTAGATTAGGTGTTTTTTGGATTGAAGGCATGTAATCCATGTTGTAGTAGTTGTAGTAATGGTCAATATATGATTCTAAATCAGTAAGTTCCTCCACTGTTTAAAACAAACAAAAATAAGAGAAAACAAAAAAAATGCAACTGTTTTGGTCTTGTTGTTGACTCGCTTTGTAGAGTGTTTATTGGTTCAATGCTGGTAGATTGTACATTGAAAAGCAAAAAAAAAAAAATTCAAAAGTTATTTGTTTCACAGACCGTGCACTGGCATGTTGAATCTCTCCCTTGCTGTGTCAGTTTAACATGTCTCACTGAATATTGTAAAAGAGTCCAGCCAATCAATCAAATTAAAAACACTTCACAAATGGCTACTGAACCAGTTAAGAAATGTCTCATAAATTTAAATGCGTGTAACGATGTCTCAGCACAGAGCTGTTAGATTCAGTGAAATAATCATATTTGTACTTTGCATCAAAGAAGCTAAACAAAGCCAGACCGAATTTAAATGTTTTGCTGCCCATATTGCAGATTGTGCTGTACCCTTATGTCTGCAGACCTAGTTATCTTTTATCCAGCCGCGGTAATAGTTCAGAGTCCAGAAAGTGCAATATAACGTAAGCTTTAATAATGTAATATTTATTAGTAAACATGACAAAACTATACACAATAAATCATGCAAAGAAACAGTTCTTTTCTAAAAGCCAAAAGTGTAAAATTGTGTATGTAAGTAAAATGCACATAAATGACTCTGTGGTAGATCTGTTTAACTGTCAGAAGACTTCTACTTTTGAATTAGTCTAAATTAAAATTCAGCAAGAGAGTAGTGAAATGTCATAAATCAAGAAAAGGGTACTAGTTGAACATCTTTGCTGACCTGACCTGATAATTGCACTTTAATTCAACAGTAGTAAACTTAATAATAACTCAAACATTTTTCGTCATTCATCCACAGTTTCATGGAACAGGTTCTTTGTCCTCCTGGAGGGAAACACTAACAGGGCTCATCATAATTTTGTTGAAAAGCTTAAAAGTGTTGGTCACACTGAGGTGAACTCTGCTGAAGAATGTGACTACCTTCTGGTTTTTTGTCCTGTGGCTTCACGTGTTGGTACAGACATCAACGAGGCCCTAAACAAAATACCTGGTAAGAACTGCATTTGAACAGATTGGTCAGATGTATAAATCGATTGATATTGATTTTTTTTTTTCTTTTACTCTAAAACCATTTACCCCTCAAGATCCTATATTGACAGTCCTTTGAAATTAATTTCAGTCTAAAATTACACTATAATACGGGAATCTTTGATCGAGGATTTAGTGGATCGAGGATTTTTGTCTGGACTGGACTCAAGACTGCCTGTTCATACTGTAAATGCAGGCAGGTTATGCAAGCAATTGAGGTGACTGTAAATGAGGAAAGTAGAAGGGCATCTGGTAGAATAAACAGTGAAATAAACCAAAGTTAATCATTAGCTTAACAACCTTGTGTCATGGTTTACAACAAATGGAGGAAAAAACAAAGTAATTTCTTAAGTGTGACTCATTAGGTCATGTTATTTCTGTGCTTATAGATGGTAAACCAACAATTCTGGTGGTGATGCATCACACCTTTGATCCCGACCATGTTGTAGCTGAAAGCAGGAGACTGGTGACGCATACAAATGTCTGCCTCACTGTGGATTGTTTGTTCTATGAGGATCACTTCCTGGAAAGTAACTGTAATGATACTGCATGGCTTGAAGTCCAGAAGTGTCTTGGTGTTTTTGAGGTAATCACTTCATTCACTGACCTTAAACAATCTGGTTAATACACAATCAGTTAATCAACATGCAGTTCAATGATATCCATATACTGTCAACCCTTACAAAAATGAAGTATACTTCAGGTATACTTCAATTATAGTAAGTATACTTCTATGTACTTATAGTATACTTGCTGGTATGCTATTTAAATACTTCTTGGGACCAAATTGGCTTTGGCCGCTTTTTAGTTTACCTCTGATAAGTACATCAAATGTACACTGAAAGTATAATTACTAATTTTTAGTAAGAAGATAAGTATAGTATACTTGCATATGCTTATTTTTTGTAAGGGAAATGACAGGTATCATCACTGTGTTCTATCTGATGTGGATGAAATGATGCATAAAGCAGTTTGATTTTCTTGTCTTTGTTTTCTTCTTTCTTCTTTTCAGGTCTCTCCGAAGAGAAAAATTTTGAATTTCTTCAGGAGTAGTAAGTGTGATGTAAATAAATTAATTTCAAATTACTTAATAACTTTAAATTTTAAATTTGATGTTTTAATCTGTGTACCTTCCGTTCAGTTAAAATCCATTCTGAAATGATAAATGAAATAATGAAAAAATTAGTTAATTTTCTATTTTTCATTTTTAAAAACAACAAACGATGAAAAACAGTTTTTACATTTATTAATGCATACGCACACTGGAAAAAAATTAAAGTGTAATAGTTGAAAAGTGCATAGTTGAATTCTGTGCTCTGTGTGTATCTTCCTTTTTATGTTTCAAATGGAGATTGTGAAAATGGATGTGTGGGCCTGGCCCTCTACTTTCACAATAAAAGCTAATCTGGCTATTGAGTATTATCTCCCCGGTGGAGTTGGACAGTTGACAAATGTCATTGATGCTACTCCAACAAATCTCCACTGTTTAGGGGCCATACCACGTCCCCTAATTTGATTAAGACATCTTAAAAGACATCTTTTAAAAAAAATTTATTTTAGCTGTCGCTCTACCCAATTTCCAATAAGCGCTCTGTCATAGAAATTTCTTCTCTTCTTATAAATATTATAAAATATTAGCAGACTTCAAGTAAAGACTCAATTCAATACATGTCGGCATAGAGAAAACCATACCACAATCATGTAAAATGTTTTCTGCC
Organism: Helostoma temminkii; assembly: GCA_900302695.1. Classification (NCBI taxonomy): domain Eukaryota; kingdom Metazoa; phylum Chordata; class Actinopteri; order Anabantiformes; family Helostomatidae; genus Helostoma; species Helostoma temminkii. The sequence goes on along the minus strand of OMLM01020532.1, from coordinate 79,232 downwards.
CTCCATCTCTCCAACCCTCCCTCTTACACTTTACAGGGCCCCCTCACATGTGACTGTGACTCCTTGCCTTATTTAGTATCTGTCACATTCTTTTAAACTGAAGTTGCTCTATTCTCTCACAGCTCCGCAGCACAGCGCATCGCTGCTGGCATAATCCTGAGGCGCGCCGCAGCGCTAGAAATATGCCGAGTCGGTTTTAGAGGGAAGCAATGTCATTGGGGTGGGGTTTGGTTTCGTATTTGTTTTTTTTTTTTTTGTTGTTTTTTGTTTAAGTTGAGATTTACAAGAAATACTTTAACTGCTACTGTGTAATATGTGCTAGTGTGCAATACACTACTTTTGCATAATCATGTGAAAATCATGCGATTATTTGCATGATTAAAAATTTTTAATCATTGTGTGTGTGTGTGTGTGTACACAAACAGTAGTGATAGTAATCATCATTATCAGCATAAGTAAAATAAAAAAAGACTAATAGTAACGAAAAAAGCACATAAAAACAGATGAGTTGCCAGACAGTTTAGAAGTAGTGTTATAGAAACATCTCAGCCTGCATCTCTCAGCCAAGAAGCCATGGTCTCAGTATTATGAATCTACTGATTCCATGATATACCTGCATTTTATTTGAGAGTTTAAGGGCTTCTGCAAATCACCCCTGGATGGCAGTGTTGTGATTGGGCTGTAAGTCCAATGAATAAGCTATAGAAAGTCAGTCAAAAATTATATAGTATTGAACAAAACCAAAGGTGTGCCAGTGTGGTTCAGTGATAGATAAATTTAATAGTTTTATTTATTTTTTTGAATAGTGTAGTCTGCATTATTTTAAACTGGATAGCCCTGTAATGTGTGTTAATGGGAGAATGAGCATGACACATTGTGTCATTCTAAAGCTCTACTAATATCTCAACCTTCAGGTCAGCCTACCTTGCCAATAGGTAAGAGCCCTGGAGTTGGCCACCCAACAATAGTACCTTAAGTTTGGGAGGCCTGAGGCCCTCAGTGGGCTTGTGTAGGTGACTCTTCAATATTCTATGTACTCTGTAACCCCATACAAGGAACAGTATAATAGAGTCAAGCTTCTTATAGAAAGAGGCATTCTATTGTAAGGGTAAGCTTTGAAACAATGGTGAGTCTACCCAGATTTCTGCATCTCTAAGTGCATTCACTCATCCCAACATGGATAAGGGAAGAGTTCTATAGGGCTCAATGTTGCTTTTAAGCTTTTCAACTGCTTCTACGAAATTGTGTGTTGAAAGTCATATTGCATCATTTCAGAGGAGACAACCATATGGCAGTGTTGCATAAAAGACACATCATCTTGTCAAGGACTTTATAACCCAGCTGGTTACACACACAGATCTCATACCTACTCCACACTGTCATCTCAGTGTTACATCAGATCATAGGCTGTTCTTGTCTTGGACTCTAGTCTTTTTCAAGCTACCCTTATGAAAAATAAGTATATTCAAGTATACTATTAGTATACTTCTAGTAAACTAAAAAGTACATAGAATAATACTATACTTAATTAAATAAACTTTATGTATACTCCTTTTGTGTAAGGGTATACTGAGGTTTAGGGTTTTAACATACACCTTGGTCACAGCTTTTATGTCAGCCTCACTTTCATGTTGGGTTGTTCCCATGTTTTTAGTACACACATGATTGCTCATGTTTTTGTTTTTTTTCCACCTTAGTGTTGATGTTCTAGTTTAGCTTACATTTAACTCTGCTCTAATGTTATTTTTTCCTCTAGTTATATTTACACTTCTCTTGATTTACCTTTAGTGTCTGCTCCAGCTCCAGCTCCAGATCCAGGTTCTGCATGGGATTCTGTTTCAGCTTCAGGGTCCGCTACAACTTCCGATCCAGCTCCAAGTTCTGCACAGAATTCTGTTTCAGCTAGAGTGTCTCCTCCAGCTTCAGAACCAGGTTCTTTACCAGATTCAGTTTCAGCTCAGTCCCATCAGCTCAGTTTCATTGAATTAGGGCTGAAAGTTCAGTTAATAAAACACAAAAGCCAAATACATTAAGAAACCAAAATAAGTGGCTTTTACTCAGGTGGTACACAAACAAAACATGTTGCCCATGGTGCTGAAACAACAGTTGCTATATTAAGTCAAGCTAATTTATATATTATTATTATTATTATTATTATTATTATTATTATTATTTAAAAAAGATGGAGCAACTATTGTTACAACAATTAGTTTTTTGGAACTCCATTTGCAAATGTTTTTTATAAAACACAAGCTTTTAAATAGGGCTGGGTTAAAAAGTTATCCAGCATCATATCATATAAATCCCCTAGTAATGAGCAATCTGTAAAAAATGCATCTGTTATGCATGTGTTCAACTATAGCAATAAACCAATGGTTCTCCTAGTGACCTGTCAATGAAGATGAACACAACAATGCCTCTTAACTTTTTACCATTTGAAAAGGTAACGCTGCCATCCCACAAATATATAAAAAGCCAAAGTCTGCTCTCCTTTGTGGTAAGTGCTACCAGGCAGTCAGTCCTCAAATAAGTCCTATTTGTTATAATTTGTTTGGTAACATCAATAAATATGAACACAATATTGTGATAATATTTTAGGTCATATCTTCAAGTCCTTAAAAAAGGAGAGCACATTGTTTCAAGCTGTCATGCTCACTAGCTGCATTATTCAGCATCCAATACATGTCACATGACCACAAAAAGAAAACAAATATTTGCATTTTACGTATGACTGAACATGTGAGACTAATAAACTGCATAATACAGGGTAGAATCTCATTCCCTTCAGCCATAATTGAGTCAACTGCAGAAAGTCTGAGCAGGATCAATATAGAAGATTCAATATTCCCCATCATTATTAATTAACAAAACCAATCACTTAGTAACTCTCTAGACATTTTGATGAAATGGTATGTGAATTAAATCAATTACTCACTTCAGTGTACTCACTTCAGTACAGAGTTTACAAGCTGTGATAGCCAGTCATATCTGACATCACTTAATTCATCCTATGTATGGTTTTATAGCATCATGTTTCTTACTTAACAGCTATAACATACAACATCTTACAAAGCACCATTATAATTACACACATACACAATAAATTATGACTCTGGGTTGTGATTTTGCAGATTCATCTGAAGTTAGAATATTAGATTAATATTCTAATCACCCAAATTGACTCTTCACTTCTATTCTTTTGGCATTGCTATTGTAGAAAATATCTGATATTTTTGTGCTATCCCCTCCATTAAAATTCACTTCCCATGTTTTCAGAAATAAAAAACAATAATAAACTGTTTCCTCTAATGAATTTAGCATTTATGTTTTACATAGTGTAAAGTAGTTTCAGCCTGCAAAGGTTTTTACACTTTCAAAATTAAATTTCAAATGGAATCAATTTGGATTTTTTTTATTTTTAATTATAACACTGAAATCTTGAATTTAAAGAAGTATTCAGACTCTTAATTTAGTACTTTGTGTAAGCCTCTTTAGATACCATTACATCTTCAAATCTTCTTGGGCAAATCTCAAGATCACAAGATTTACACAGTTTATCCCGTTCTCCCTAGCAGTACGGGATAAACGCCATCAGATTGGATGGGAAGCATCTGTGAACTGACATTTTCAGGCTCTGTGTGTTCTGTGGGGGTTCAAATGAGGCTTTGGCTGGGCCACTTAAGGACAGTAAGAGAAAGCTACTCCAGCATTGTCTTGGTTGTACGCTATCCAATACATTCTTGGTTAACTGTTGTGCTGAGGTGAACCACTGTCCCAGCCTCAGGTCACTGGAGTACACTTCCTTTAAGTGTCCCTGAGGACCACTCACATTGCATGAAGTGTTAGGGTTAGACAGAGTTTCACTGCTGAGATGGGATTAGCCAAACAGTACCTGGAGGTCTGCCGAAAAAGTTTAATATCCCTTACAAAAAAGTAGTATACTTAAAGTTTATTTTATTAAGTATACTTAAGTATACTGCAAGTATAGTAAGTATACTTGCTAGCATACTATTTTAATACTTCTTGGGACTAAATTAGCCCACTTTTTCTGATAAGTACAAAAAAAAGTACACTTGCTTATTTTTAGTTTAAAAGAGGTATACTAATATAATAATGTACTTCTTTTTCGTAAGGGTTTCATCTGATCATACCATGAAATAATTTCCCTCATGCTCCTCCACTCCTTAAACATTTGTTTACAGTAATTTTGTTGAGTTACTCCTCATGTGTATGCATCTGTTAACCTCTCCTCTTATGGACCTAAGTAAGAAAACATCATATTTTGCTCTGTCCATTCATTAGAATAAGTATTCTGCTTGCTTCTCACAACTTTGCCTTTAAGTTTAATGACTCGTAACACAGAGATTTATTGAGTTAATGACAAAATGCTCAACAGATCATTATCCTAGTACACAAATGCATTTCTTAATTAAGTATAACTGTGCATACATTCATTTAGTTTAAGCATTAGTATGGCAGACCACAATGTCAATTAATGTTGACAGTAAGAGCAGAAAGAAGAAAATGGCTGCTCCTTTTTTTAAAGAATAAGCACTCTAAAATGATACAAACCACATATTAAAGGTTCGTAGATTTTGCTGCGGGAACATGCTTCTGACTGAGGACAAGTACAAAAAACAGGAGACACAGTTGGAAATAATTGTATGTCTCATCACATCAAGTTTCAAGCATACAATTATTGCACATTAGAGCCCATGTACTTTTCTGTTTTCAGGATATTAAATGAATAATCAACTGATTATTATTATTGTTGTTAAATGGCCAACTTACGGTACACCACTAATTAAAGTCTTCTTACCAACACAGTACGCGTATGTCAAATGCAGGAAAAGATTTAACATTTAAAAAATTATATATCTGTGTTTGTGTGTGTGTAAGTAGATCTACTGCTCAAATTGAGTGTTTTTCCACTAATGACAGGAATGTCTAAAGGTGAACCTTATTAGCAATTTTACTTGTCCATTGCTTCTACCACTGAAATAGGTACAGTAGTTAACTTTTCAGGGAACCTGTCATTTCCTTCTACTAATTTAAAATTGAGAAAAGGCTAATCTATGATTCTGTTATATCCTGTGAACAGCAGCTAATGGATGATGTGGCAGGAGCTCATTAGAATAAGTTCAAGAAGCATCTTTTCAATTTATACTCTAGTGTCTTGTCATATAGCACGCCATTAGTTACTAATAAAGCCTTTCACATTTCAGGGTTCAAATTTATGTTTTCTTATTTTTATTGAATTACCAACTTCAACTATCATCATCATCATTGTCATTTATCCTTAAGGTAAAACATTTGCCTAATGACTAATGACTTTTTTGTCATTCCACTGAGAATAACAAGGAATCTTTTAATTACCTAAACATATCCAACAGCAATTATTTTTGTTATCTTTCATTTTATAATGGTACTAAACGTCAGTAGTATGTCATGTATTCACTACCAAGTCACATCTGATAGACACATTGACCCAACTTGAAAAATACCATTTACGCAGCCTAAATATATCAGTAAAAGTACTTCATAAGTGTTATATATAAATCCAACTGAGATTATAATTATGAGCAAAGATGCCTACCACCACCCACTCTTTGCCTGTGGCTACATCTCAGTTCCAGGTAAAGATAAATTACAGAGGCAAAACTGCACTGTTTCTTTGAATCCTCTCTCCCTGTGTGTTTTTTAGTGGGATGACTATGTGCTCCTGACTAGACTCAAATCACCTTTTTTTGGTTTTCCATCAGGCTGAAATTGTGTATACTACCTGATATCTGGTGAGTGTCCTCACATTTGTAATGTAACATACCCATATGCCAATTTCTTATAGACTTATGTTTCCATCTTTTTTTATCTAAACAATACTAATATTTTATCAATAATTACATTTTAAAATAGTGGAATTTATACTTGCTTGTTTACAGCTCAGAAACTGCATACATGAATGATGTTTTGATGGAATAAACTGTCTGTTTTGATTTATCTTATATGTCAAGACTACAGTTAAGAAATCAATATACAGCTATATGTCTTGTCCTTAATTTGTATTTCTGTTTGCTCTTGACCCGTTAAATAGCAAGACTATGCGCTGGAAGTGAGCCCATTGTCAAAGGCCTCTGGACCTCCAAGGTCAACTCTATCCTGCTGGAGTGGAGTTGACATGTTGCAGTCCCTCACACTGAGGAGATCAGCCATGAAATTGAAGCAAGGCAAACTGATGGTATAGTCCTTAAATACTGCCTCAGAGAGGTAATATCCAAGTAGTGCATGGTTTTTCCATTGACACAAAAAACCTCAGCAATCTTAATGTTGTTTCCTTTTTTGTATTTCACAGGAAATACCTTGCTTCACAGTGATGAGATGGAAGATCTCAATGTTGGATTTATTAGAAACACATTTTAGTTTCTTACGTTTTATATAGTATGTCTCTGGCCTGGATGTGCTAGTGCTTGCTTAAGGGGAATTTGTTGGGTTTTCCTTATTATTTAGTTGTATTGTAAGGTCTTAAACCTTACATTGTAAAGTGCCTTGAGATGACTTTTGTTGTGATTTGAAAGTAGGTTCTCTGTGACAAACGGAGTCTGTTTGAGTCGTAGTCTAATGTGTGATTGCCTTCGTTTAGCTGGAGAACCCAGTCCAGTTTACTTGACATATCTGCCTATCTGGTACAATATACAGTATTTTTAAAATAAAATCAACCTATGGGTTTTGGAAAAATGCATTGTAGCACAATAATAAATAGTTGTCTGCTTGCATATAAACATATGTGCATGCATGCAACCATCTGTGTGGTATATGTCTGTGTGGATGCTGGCGACCAGCAGAAAAGTGTGGTGTGCTGCACCTGAGCCCTTTATTGACAGGCTGGTGTGTTCACATGCCTGCCCATGCATTAATTGTCTTTCAAATGCCAACCTGGTCACACAATGAACATCTGTGCATGTCTATATTTGCACTTGTCTGACGAATTCTGGCACCAACTCAAGCACTCTTTGTTCAGCATCAATTTTTCCAGTGCATCACTAAAGCTTGACAGCTGTTGTCACGCAAATAGGCTTATCTCTATCATATTTTCAGGGCAAGACATAGGCTTAGTTTGCATTAGCCCCTGCAGTCCTGATGTACCTATCAGAGACTATGTGACCATATGGTCTTTTGTAAGTTTAGAATCATTTCAGTGTTTAAGCAGTGGGATAATCTGTTTTATGTGAACTTGAAGTTTATCTTATAAAACTTTTTTAATCAAATGCACAAATGTCCTGCATAAAATATAATTTTTCAGTTTATAGCATGTAGGTTTAGCTGACTATGTCTCAGAGATGTTGACCGAATACTGCAAGTTTTTAGGCAAGTAGCTAATGTCTGTTTTCAGTCAAATTACATCGCATTGTTTTGTCCACACAATTTGCAACCTTTTTATTCATTTATTTTTTTAACTTAGCAGTGTGAAATTTGGCATAGGCTACAATTGCCTTTTTTTGGTTCATGACATTTGACAAAAAATACTGTAGAAAATATATAAACTGATCAACATTGGAATGCTATTATATTGAAATTTTGTGGTGATATTACAGTGCTTTTCTAGAAACATTTCTCGATCTCCACCATTAAAGCATAACATGCTTTTCGCCCACCATGTTTCTGTTTTCAATGTTCCATTAAGAAAACCACTAAGAAATGCTTCACAGCAGATCAGTGGAAATAAATACTGACTGTACCAGAAATCTCTCTTTTGTGAATACAGAATGTTTAAATGCACAGAGACTAAACATAAAATGAATGTGACAGTAAACAGGAATACAGTATTGTGTGTGTATTTCTTTTTCTGCAGCATCTTGGTTCAAGGAGGAATAAAGAAATCCTCAACAGAAATTGAATTGTTAATGCTTTTTCCCTTCCACTTCAATGTGGAAATTTTAATCTGCCTCTGTTTTGATATATACCCCAAGCAGAGGCAGGCAGCATATCTAGTATATCCCTTAACAATTATCATAGCCTACATTCATATACTGACTTGTATAAATACATGCCTTGTGATATCTCGGATGTTGAAATGTGTTTTGCATATATATTTACTAGATTTCACAAATTTCCTAGTAGTTACTAAAAGGTATATTCTAAAAAGATGGTTAAGGAAAAGATTATGGTTTTGTTTACCATGCCTACTGTAGTTACACCACCAGTAAAAAGTTTGGAAACACCTTCTCCCTCAATGTCTTTATTTTTATTATTTTGCACATTAATACTGAAGACATCCAAACTATGAAAAAACATGTACGGAAATTGTAATAAACAAAATAGGAAAACAACCCAGAATATATTTCATATATCAGATTGCTTGGATGACAGTTTGGCACACTCTCTCACCAGTTTCATGAACAAGATCATCATCTTGTGCAGAAACAATCAATAGCCATATTTGTGCTACAACAAATACATATTATGGCAAGAAACAGTTAAGTAAAGAGAAAAGACAGTCCATAGTGACTTTAGGAAATGAAGGTCAGTCAACCTTAAAATAAAAGTATAAAAACTTTTGAATGTTTCCCCAAGTGCAGTTGCCAAAACCATCAAACGGATGATGAAACTGGCTCTCATGAGGACTGTCCCAGGAAAGAAAGACCAAAAGCTACTTCTGCTGCACAGGATAAGTTTATTAGAATTACCAGCCTCAGAAAACAATTTACAGATTTACTTAAATGCTTCTCGTAGTTCAAGTGGCAGACATATATCAAAATCTACTGTTGAGAGAATACTGTGTAAGTCAGGCCTTCATGCTAAAACTGCAGCAAAGAAACAATTACTTCAGAAGAACAACAAGCAAAAACAAGAAACACGAGAAGACATAGAGAGGGTCTGAAAGTATGGTTTCCACTGCGAAGCATGGAGGAAGCGTTGTGATGGTGTTGGGGTACTTTTCTGGTGACACTGTTGGTGACTGGTGTTGGTGCCCTTTAAGATTTATTTGTCCAAGAAGGAGAGAGAGAGAGAGAGAGAGAGAGAGAGAGATGACCTGGCCTCCACAATCCAATCTAAATCCAACTGAGATGGTTTGGGATGAGTTAGACCAGAAGGTGAAGAAAAGCAGCCAACAAGTACTCAACACCTCTGGGAACTTCTTTAGGACTAAAGGATTGAACCAGTACAGGTGACTACATCATGATGCTGCCTGACAAAGATGTCATCAAAGCAAAAGGTGGCTACTTTAAAGAACTGAAAATATACTAAACATAATTTAACACATTTTTGTTGACTATATTATTCCATATTTGTTATAATTTTAGTGTCTTCAGTATTACTGTACAATGTTGAAAATAATAAAAGAAAAATAAAGAAATAATGATAAAATAAGTAAAAAACAATGAAGGAGAAGGAGTGTGTCCAAACTGGGAATATGAGTATTGAATATGTTTATGATAATGCAGTAAGATTAAATATGCTTGTGATTTTGTGTCGACGGGCCTCAAATTAAAAGTAACCTTAATCTTATGCATTTTTGTAGACATTTGCATTAATATTCAATAATTCAATTTGAGTCTATTATAAATTATTATAGTAATTTTGCATAACAGTGTGCATTTATCTGTGTGTATTATGTTTAACAAATCAAACAATTCCTCAAAAAACAGAAATGTTAAAAGCAATAATTACAATTAAATGTCTTACAAGATGTCTTACAAATTTCTGACAAGTGTAGCCTGGTGTTAAATGCTAAGATATGGAACATTAACAATGTCATGTGGAAATGTGCAGGCCGTCTTGTGCTGCCACAACTTCTTTGTCTTAGAGTTGGATGATAAGTGACAAGTTATGTACTACCAAAAGCTGGTATATAAATGGTGCCTCAGACCTTTTGGAAGGAAATAGGGGAAAAAAAAATCTAACTTTATTAAATGCTATATCAGCTATACCTGATAACGGAGTTCTCTTATCAGGGCTACATCTGAGCTATTTAATTTGTGCATTTTTTCCATATTTCCACTATAAATTGTTTTATTTTGGTATTTTTTCTTCTTTGGTGCACCACCACATTGTGCTTGCCTCTCCAGGCTTAAGCTCTATAACTCTACCTGCATCTTTATCTCACACATAGCACTGTGTCTGTCATGTCTCTGAAATCCTCCATGGTACAGAGGGCCAAAGAAAGGGCATTTGTGCATCAAGCCATGCACTGCATCATCATTGTATTGGCAAGAACACAAGCTTTTATGGACAGATTTTTTCATGAAGGTAATTGAAGGGATACCGTGCTATTTTTAAATAGCAGGGGACACTGTAATACTACTTTACCACCAACCCTACTGGATACTAATCCGTAATCAGTGCTTTACTTAGTTTTGTATGGCTAATAACAGTTAAATGCTTAACAAATTGGCAGACATTAGAATGCATGATAAAGCATGACCATTAAAGATAAATTAAGATGGATGATACCATGTCCGATGAATAAACGCTTAAATGTTAATAACACTGGCATGCCAGGACCAATTAGTGTGCGTCTATAAATTCTCTTGATAAACCATTCATGAATGTATAACTGATGTACTGTATGTGTTGCTTCTGCCTACAGCTACACATTCACAAAGTTGTTACAAAGACAAACATGCATGTGATACACAGTAAGACTTTTGTACTCAATTTGTAAATTTGTTGTCAGCAACTTTCATTCATCCATTTTCAGGGGTCACGGGAGTGCTGGAGCCTATCCCAGAGAGGCGGGGTACACCCTGGACAGGTCGCCAGTCTATCGCAGGGCCACATATAGACAAACAACCATGCACACTCTCACTCACACCTACGGGCAATTTAGAGTCCCCAGTTAACCTAAGCATGTCTTTGGACTGTGGGAGGAAGCCAGAGTGCCCGGAGAGAACCCACGCAAACATGGGGAGAACATGCAAACTCCACACAGAAAGACCCTGGCCAACCCCGGGAATTGAACCCAGGACCTTCTTGCTGTGAGGAATCAGTGCTAACCACTGCACCACCGTGCCGCCCCCTTGTCAGCAACTTTCCATTTAAATACTTGCAAAATATTTAAGGCTGTCTGAGCTTTGGGGCAATTCTTCCTTAATTAGGTGCAGATTTTGGTCAATATGTGGACACTGAGCAAGGATATCTACAGGCATCAAAGAGTCTACACACATGGTGCTCATCATTATAAAGCTTAAGGTATGATTATCTCTAAAACCTTACACAAACACAATGCACATGCTGAAATCACAACAAGAGTACAATTGTTATGCATTGATGATGAAAAAAGATCAATTTACTATCTTTAAATAAATTATACAGAAAGAGTAATATTTTAGAGAGACATTCTGCCCTGTTGTTTTTGGTAGTGCTTTCTATGTTAACAATCTGATAGGATTATGAAAGCTTGAACATGCTAAATGGTTAGATATTTAGAATACTAATAGATTTTTTTTACCACCTCTGAGTCCTGCAAGCTGGCAAATTCAGGTTACTTAGCATATATAAAGACTGCATTTGCAGGTCGCTCAATCATACAAACAGGCTTATTCTTAAAAAATACATATTTTGTTAAAAGTTTAGTGGAGTTATTTCCCACATTTCCAGAAAATGCTTGTCTCTATTAGAGAAAGCACATCATGCAGTGCAGATGACATGTTCCCTCATCTTGGAAGGAAAAGATTCATATTGCATGAATAATTTCCATCTAGTTCTGACAAGTGCAGTGAACCTTCATTTGAGATGCTTGATTTAGCATTTGTAATTCCCTGTCAGGCAAGAAACGGCATTTAATATGGCATCATGGCAAATAAGAAATGGTTAGGAACACAGTCATAGTGTTAACATGGTTTAATTTTGCCTTCTTGCTCCACTGACATTTGTAATGGTTTAATATGAATATGGGTGGGAAGGCAGTGCTTAAATAGTGTATGCGCTTCACACTGCAGAATAAATGAAAAACCTGCCACAATCAATCAACTACTACAAATCTGCACTATTCTAATCAGGTTTAAACACTACACTTCTTGTCTGTTATTGCCTTAAATAGTTAACATCATGAAATCTGTCATATTTGGCTATAGGAAGGTAACATGACTTACACATTTAAGCAGGACAGATAACCAAGTGCAAGCAAATAAATTATGGTTCCGCTTCTTGAGTCTTGGCTATAACTTTTGTTAAATATCCATAGATAGATTTGTAGGATCTGAATACAAAGTAGTTTAATAGTTTAATACTTTGGGTTGTAGAGAGTACAAAGTGCTGATCTTATATAAAAAGAATGTCATGTTTGGTCAATATCTACACAAGGGATCATACTGCTGAACCACAGCCAATGTATCAGTACAATCGCTGCTTGGAAAATATGTCTTCATACCATGTTTTCGTTCATTCCAGTGTCAAGGTGCACAAGTCTCAGCTCTCTCTACCTTACCCAAAGATAATTATTTGAATTACATGCACTTTGGGCTATTTGCAAGTGTAAACAACACCCTCTTCTCAGTTACCCTTCTCTACACGATTACAGTATAAAAGTATTATTTGATTGTAAGTGATATCCATAATATAAATTATATGAATGTAATTTATGGATTGCACAAATGATAAATATATAGATAATACAAGTAACACGACTTATTTCAAGATAATCTGATTAGGACAAATGCCTGTCAATCACACAAACAACAATAAAATCAGTTACACACTTGCAATACACGCTTCCTCTCCCTGATGTGTTTTTATTCCTTCATCGAATACAGCAGCAAGATAAATACAACACTACTCTGGCACACTCCTAAATTGACTAGAAATGCCATCACAGATGTAAAACCAACAAAACCCCATTAAAAACTGTTTTATGAGAATTCCAAGATCTTTGACACAGATGTAACATCACAATAAAGCTTGATAGACCGTGATACATTGAACACCCCATGCTGGGAAATGCTTCAAAACAAAAACTTAACAAAATGCTGCCAGCAAACATTCAAGCATTTGTTCCAAATATTATGTATCTGGTGAAGTAAATAATCTCTAATCTGATTCATATCTCACTGGTTACACAGTAAATGCACCACCTTGTTGTCAGGCCTTGTCGAAGTTGAGGAGACTGTTGATAAGAAATGCCAGAGGCGTTCAGTAGCGTGGAAATTCTGTGGCTATTGAAAGTCCAACTGGAAGCACATTAATTGATATCAAAAGATTAGGAAATACCACTAATCTCTATCATCTGAAGCAGTACCAACCTTTAAAGTAAGCCCAGCCCCAAAGAAGTGATCATGGTGCCCTTAAAACAAAGACACAAAGTGATATCACAAATGCAATAGATTGCGTTATTGCAAAAGACATAATGCCAGTAAGCACAGTTGAAAATATGAGATTTAAGCAGCTGAATTAACCTCATATCTTTATATCTCACTGAGGAGTAAAAAGGGACCTTTCAGACTGACTGAAACAATGATTTGTATGTATGCGATATATACAGACTAAAAAAGATTTTTGTCCCATATTGCCCTGCCCTATGTTACCCTGTATTTCATGAAATTGCCCTTTGATTAAAGGAAAGCTCTCTGTTTCATTCTTTCAAATTTAAGGAAGACTGTGTAAGATAAGGATACACAACAGCTATACCTTAAGTAAACTTAACACTTCTTCAAGACAAAATGATTTTGTCTTGGCTGTGCACCAAAAACAAGAGCTGAATCATTCCGACACTGGATACTAATGTGGGTGTGTATATACATGTGTGGGTGGGACCTGTTTGAAACTGTGCATTTAAATTTTGAATTAATCAACATTAACAAGGTCCCTGGAATGTTATTCATGAAATATTTATATTAAACAGTGACTTTAGGGTTGGGTTTTCATTAAACAGAGATGATGATGATAATGTTTCCCAGAGTCTTGCTCCAGCAAACAAACGAGGCAGTGCAGATGACCAGGTTCACAATGCAAATAAAACTGTATTAGCATCTTCCATACCAACAACAACCACCTTGTAAATTGCCTATATCATTCACACAGTTTCTAGTTAAAATTTACACTAATAGCTCTTCCCAGCTCCTAGTGGCTATACTTACAATGTGAGGGAGCATTACTTCAACATTACTTTACTCACTGCAATAGCAGGAAGACATCCATGTTAATCAGTAACAGCTGGAACTTCTGCATTTTCAGATCCCTTTGGAATATCAGCCACAGCACATATTCATATAATTATCATGCTTAAAAGATCATTAGCGGTAATTACCATGCAAATACTTTTGTTATTTTTTCACCTCATTAATATTATCGTAGAGGTTTATTTCCTCTGAGTGCAGAACTATGCTGATAAGTCATACATGTGCTTTATCAACACTGTAATATCTGAACGCAACCAAACATTGATGATTGTAGTATGTAGTATTTCTTTAGGTGACTGAAGTTAAGGCATAATGCAAAAATTAAAATAGAAAACTGAAATGTTAAAATATTCCTTAGAACACAACAACAACAGTATATGAAATTAAGAGCTTGTTTGTTGTCTGTTAGCAAAACCAAAAGCCACCAAAGCTTGTCTAACAGAGCATTCTCCTTGGTTAAGATACCTGCTCCTCTGATGCTGTAATCAAAGTCCTGCTCAGTAATCTCTAATCTGTCCCAACATGTAATAAAAAATTTTAAGAAACATAAAAAATTGCTTTAAAATTCCAAAGGGATGCAAGCCGACTGTTATCAGCACACAGCGTAAAGGCTCACACAGCCTTCAGGTGTTAATTAAATCTCCACTGACATTCCCATATCCTGCCCTGCAGAAAAAGCTGCAGTTCAAATACTGCATAGGTGAAGTCGCATCAGTCACACCAATCCTGCTCAAAACAGGACAGGAGAACATCCTGCAGGTGCGGGAGGAAACGTAGTGACAAGAGAATTGTGCGTGCTTAAGGCAGATGAGTTTGTAAGCACTGACTATTTCTCTAGAGAGCTGTGAATTGATTTGCTGACTATGGCTGCCCTCAGTGGCGATCTCTGAGCTTTGTAGCACAGTCTGGAAGCGTATAGTACTGCTTAGTACACTCATTCATCAAGCAGCCTGAGCCATCATACAGGCAACTCCAGCAGACCTGGGCCCAGGGCTAGGGGATATTATTAGAGATGAATTGAGGTAACTGCCTGTGATGACCCAGTTCAGGCCGTCTGTCGCTCTCTAAGCTTTTATTCCATTTTTCTAACTTTCATTCTTACTTTCAGAATCCTTGCTGTGTAAGGAGGCCAGCGGTCATTGAGGCTAGAAGTACTGCACTGCAGAGTGTGTGGTGATCCTGAAACCACCCACTGCAAGTAAGAAAACACAATTCTAACAACTCAGGCTGAAGATTCAAATTGAATCCAAATATGACACATCAATCCATTATATGTATTATACATACTGTATATGCAACATTAGATGCAACTACATCCATACTGATGCACTGCATTATACACAACGTAATACCCAAATACATAATTCAGTCCAAAACCTAAAAAAGACATTAAGTCAGCAAATAAAACAAAAACAAAACATGCTAAAGTCACTTTGCACAGATATACAGTATTCAAGATTACAGAAACAGTGTTATAACAGAGTTATATCTCTATCTATAACGTGTAGTGCCTATTTGCCCTAACAGACAGTACAAGAGTTTAAACTATTTGCCAGTATGTGGATGTTACTAAATGGTACTAAATGAGAGTACTAAATGAAAAGCTACACTTAGTATAATGAACATCATACAGTGACTATTTAACACAATTTTCTAACAAACCAATGACAAAGATTATGTTTGAGATATATACAATATATCTAATAAATAAGGAGCATTTGCTTTACTTCATAAAAAATTGCAAGAATATAAACCACTGAACTTAAAAGAAAGTACTAACGAGGTCCGATGTGTGCCCTATTAAAGTGTCATTTGCACATGATTTAATGAAAGTAAACATAGTGAATGGTCATGTGTAATAGCACTGCACTCTACTGAGGGAGGTGTCAGGCTGTAGATTTTAATGACATTTTTATAAGATATTTAATGAACTAAAAGAGAAACCTTTCATATAGTATAATGCAGCTGTGGATGACAGATGCTGTCTGAATAAAGAATGCTTTACTGAGTTACTGAGGGCTTTAAACACACTGGGCTCATTTTTCCTGCAGGTATAATGCCACAACTTGTTCACACACAGCTCTTACGTAGTTTTTCTTCAGTGTGCAATGGAATGACATACTGAACATATATCACTTCTACAGTCAGTCTAATTTGGTAGAGAGGCCCTACGTAATTTTTCACACAGTGACAGGATCAATCTGAACTTAAGTTATCAGCTGATCCTCTAAACATGAGTCAGAAACATTTTTACTCAGATTTCTAGTTCTAGAGTAAAATCCTTCAGAGTAATCCAGCTGTCCTCATATGTCTTGAGGTTCAACAGATCAGAACAGCATTATCATTAAAGTTCAAGGCAATTCCTTTTAATAAATTGGCAAAAATATTAGTCCTGAAAAATCAAGCAGACACCACAAAAGAGTATTTATAATAGACAAGCCAACTTTTAATTCACTGCTACAAGGACTGGTCAGTGTGATTGCAGTCATCCAATATGAAGCCAGACCAAAACTGATAACACAAATGTTATGTTTTTGTGAGTTCTCTCTACAGGCAGAGCAAATCATATCAACAGAGCAAATATTATTACTGTTTGTGTGCTGTGCTCACACACACATACACAAAGTAATGAGCTTTTTAATGCATTAGAGGCAAAATAATGCAACATTACAAATGAAATACACAGCACTAAAAGTAATGGAATAAGCAATAACCTGAAATTAGCAAAAGCTGCAGCAGCGTGTTTGTGTTTCTGGATAATAAATCACTGCCATCTTCCCAGCTTCTATGAAAGCTACAGTATACTTATACTAGTTATAGCAACAGATTATAATATTGTTTACAAAAGCAAACTATAGTTAGATTGTGCTTAGAAACACCTTTATGTATCAGACTACAACAGAAAGACCATAAAAGTGTGAAAAAAATGTTTGATTTGTTTGTCAGAAGCTACTGTATGTCCATAACTGTCAATCATATCCTGTCTCCTTTATCTGTTTGACCCATTCCTGAAAAGACAGACTCTAGGTCACATACCCACCAAATGATATGGAGATTGCAGTGAATCGGGCCTCAGAGACATGGTCTCATTTACATAGGGGCAACATAACAGGTAGAGCCATTACTGAAAACAGATTTGCCACCTCATGAATAAAAGATCACACAGATTTATAATGAGGGTTTATTGTATTTAGCTGGCCTTGATCTTATGAAGATCTAAAGGAGCCTCTGTTCCATATCCACAAGGTCATTCAGGAGAATCAGCTTTTGTAACACAACATCAACTTTATACAGGTTCAGCTATGACCTCTGAATGTGTTGCCATGAATTGCTACAGTAAAAACATCTGCAAATGCAGTTCACCTTTAAGTAGAGTACATCATGTCATTTGCAATAGCCACACCATTAATGTACAGTAAACCACACTGGATGTAGTTCCTAACAGATGAAAGGGGGAAATGTTCTTTCATTTAAACTCCCATTTACATTTGAGTAAGCATGCAGGAGACATATGGTCTCATACATACGTCTCATAACCATGTATATTTATATGTGTTCATTGGAAACACTCCCAGTCCCCCTTTCTTTCCAGCACTTGTTCACTTCTCATACATGTGCTCTACAGTAACAAGCTGTAGCAGTTTTGCAATTGTATATAGAATAATCACAAGCACAGAGATGGTAGCACGTAATATATTAAATATTAGGTTAATTGCACTAATAAATTCAAAAACACTTGTGCAGATAAACACATGAAACACCACAACAGTGTTATTAATAGCTTTGATTTTTAACTCATAAGAAATGGAAAGATTTCCCTCGGAGATTACCGGTACAATTATTCAACAAGTTTAGCATAACTGAATTTTTATTTCCCCAAAGTCAGCCATGTCACACTCAAAGGAAATGACAAATATTCAAAGAAAGGATCTGGCATGTACAAAAAAGACAAAGGAAAAGTCTAATGTTTGAATGATATGACTAAATTGAGGGAATGGAGCATGCCTAGTGCTCTCTGCTTTTCATTCTACTACTTCATTAATCAATTTAGTTCTTCTGACACTAGTATGACTTGATCAAAGCTGCCTCCTCAAATCTCAAAGTCGTCTGAGATTCCAGAAAATTCCAGCTTTTATCCCATAGACCGAGCCATCCAGCTGTAACGCAAACTATTAATCCCTGCACACACACATGAATGTCAGGACACATGCAAACAGATGTGCATGAAAACAGCACCAAATTGTTCATTAACCAGAGACACAAGCCATCTACACTAACACACCTGCATAGGAGGCTATTGTGAACAGCGTGCCGGTTAATGATAAACACATTTAATCATTATGAGAAAGCTAAAGCATCCACTCATAGGTCCAAACAGCGTATAAATGCGTGCACACATACACAAAGCACATATTGGCTAACGCTACCCCCACTGCATTTCAAAATGTACTTGCCTCTGGCTGTACTGCTTGATTTTGGCAATCATAACAACAGTCCTGGGAACCAAGACAGGCATTATAGTTTTTGAGAGCTTTGTTTTTCTAAACAGGAATATCTCTGCTGGGCTCATAAAGCTGACTTGACGGGCCAAGACAAGACACTGAGCCAAAATTAAAGAATTATGCCTTTCTAAACACTGTTGTTTGCTTTTTTTAACCCAGAGCAAAGAAAATACCCAGAAAGCAAAACAAAAGAGTGGTACAGCAAGGGAGAAATGGCCATGGGGGTTTGTGAAGAGCAGAGGGAATGTCTGCATGCTCTTACACCCACTGGGGTTTGGCATGGTCCACCATGGCTTGGCAACGTTGGATGCAAAGCTAGAGTCAAGACTTCACTCTCCAGCCGGACCCTTTAAAGCTAATTGCTATCCCACTGTGGCAAACCTGATCTAACACAGCAGCATATGCATAGAAAGACAGAGAAGGAATACAAGGAATATGACAAATGGATGCTGAATGAAGACAGTAACATCCATGTAAGACAGAAAAGGAGCTGTATTTAGCATGTTGTTCATTCAACTCATTTTAAAGATTTACTTAGTGGAATTATCACCACTGATGTCCAACAAAAGACAGTTTTACATGTATCTTTTAGCAATTAATTTAAACTATTTTTACCATTTGTTCCCTACCTTAAGCCAATGCACGGTACCATTTTGGATTTACAATAAAATCTGAAAGAAATTACTCCTTTGACAAATATCTAATACAGGCCTTCCATTAAGAATATAACATGCATGAGAAATTATTCAGCTCAGAAGCACTAAAGAGAAATATCTGAATGAAACATTTAAACACCTATTTAAACCTCTACATAACTTGTACCGCAAATGCCTGCAGAGATTGTTGAAGAGGACCAGGACTCCACTACCATCCATCCACCACAGAGTCCACAGGAGAGCTACCTTCATCCTCAAGGACCCCACCCACCCCCAGCACGGACTGTTCACATTCACACAAATGTGTGAAGAATTCCTTTTTTCCCCACTGCCATCAGACTCCTAAACAGCTTACATGAGCATATGATCATGGACTACCTCATGTAACTGTACTTGACTGTTTACATTTTCTGTTTGCACATGTATAACTAACTGTTGCACATACAGTACAGCTGATATAGTTTATATTCCTGTTTTTTGTTTTGTTTTTTTGTCACATGCTGCTTTCTAAAATTGCCTATATGTTGTAATGTTGTATATTTATATTTATACTTAGTCTTTTTATTGTTTGGTATTCATCTGGGATAGAAAAAGAAGAATTTTATTGTGCAGGGAAACTCTGTCCTCACTGTGCACATGACAAACACTCTTTGAATCTTTGTACATAACTTGACTTCTTTCAGCATGCATTTCTCTTTCTATGTCCGTGTTACTGAATACAAACAGCACTTTCTACATTGTCTCTTGAACATATACAAATCATCTAAAAACTTGCTGTTGAAACACTGAGGTGCATTTTCTCACCGAGTATTATGAGTCATGAACTCAATGAACTAGAGGCTTTCATGGAAGATGAAAAGGAGCACATTTCATTGATGTATCGTACATACTTGCACGCGGAATGGACCACCACATATTCTATAATAAAAACAGGAACAAGATAATTAGTTGGCCATGAAATAAATCAAATGTTGGGGTTGAAAGACAAATTCTGAATGACATCAAGGTGAAGAACAGTTTGATCTCTGTCGGTCTGATGAAAGATTGGATCCTTAAAAGACATTACAAAATTTAATGAAGCAAGGAATAACTAGGCCCAAGTAATTCAGTCTTCTATAATCTGATCGTACATAGGTCTTACATGAGGTATGTGCAGTGAAAATTGTCAGTTATAAAAATGTCAGCTGTGTTTACTTAATCAGGGGATGGTGTGTTTTTGTAATGTGAGACTGAATCATTAATTTGTATGTGTATTTGTAGGAGTTAGAGTGTTGCACTGATTAAGCAATGACAGGACCCAAATTTGATACATGTAGATGGTCTCAAATAGGGCTACAGCGATTTTTATAGTAATTTAGTATTGTATTAATTATTATTATGAATTGTGTAAATTGCACACAATATCTACAATAATATTAGGCCCATTATAGGGCCATTTTACATACAAAACATTTTTCTAAATAATAAACTAATATTAATAACTACAGCACAGGCATAACATCAGTCTCTAAAGTCATTTTTGAAGACTTTGTGGCTTTATAAGAAGCAACAGTTAATGCAGACTTGAGTCCTGAATGTGTCCAGTTTTGCAAACCTAAACATGCAAAGCTTAGTACCAGACTGACTTGTTAATTGTACAAATTTGGACCCAACCGGTATGCTAACGTTAAATAAAATCATGTTCTGGTCACTTACTTTTAAAACTCATCTAAGCTGTAGCTGTTAATAAGCGAAACTTTCAGACGACCTATCTGAGGATACTGTCACATTCAGACGCACAACACACTTGCTCAGCTCCAGGAGTTTGTAAAAATGTGACACAGAGAAAACAAATATTGCAATAATCATCTATCCTATATATTATATATTCTACATATTTAAACTCTCAGTTCTTTTTCAAACTTCACTCCTTGTTTCACTACAGGAATCACCTTGCTTGGACCAACTACGGAAGCTCCAATGGCACCACATCTGTCAGTGACAGACAGACTGAGCCATGCTAGGGCTCCGTCTACCCCTTACTATCATTCTTGTCATGACGAACTGGAAGCTCCCTCAGCGTGTGTAGGCAGCTTGATTACCTGCTTAACAGTTCACAGATAACCTGTAAAGGAGCGTGGCGCAGTTTCTCAGTGACATATTCTCGGGGACAGTGTCTGCCTAAGGTGAGCTGTTCTTTCAGCTAACACATACTTTTCCCACACACTGCTTTCAAAACTTCCTTTACTTTGTATTAATATTTGTTTATTTATATGTTACAATAAGTCTGCATGTCATTGCCATTAGCATGTTGGCTGAGCCACAAAGTCAGACTAACATGTTTCTGCGAGCCAACGCCTATGACAGTGTCTAGCTCAGTATAAACCCAGTTGCTAACACTGTTAATGATGTGGCAAGCCTAACTAAGCAAATTTCCTGCATTATCTCAACCTTCATCTGCTAGCTATGTCTACTCCTGTGGCCCCAGCCAAAGGGCCGAAGCCAAAAGCTAAAGAGACTTCTGCTTGGAAGTCTTTGGAAGCACTGCATGTTTATCTACACAAGTGTTTTTGAATTTATTAGTGCAACTGACTTAATATTTTATATTTTATGTGCTACCATCTCTGTGCTTGTGATTATTCTATATACAATGGCAAAACTGCTACAGCTTGTTACTGTAGAGCACATGTATGAGAAGTGAACAAGCGCTGAAGAGAAAGGGGGACTGGGAGTGTTTCCAATGAATACATATAAATATACATGGTTATGAGACGTATGTATGAGACCATACTTTGCATAACCTGCACATGCAGTGCCCACACGGCATGGCAATGCTAGAGACAGTTTTGGAGAGGAGACTGAGAGTAGTGGTGGGTAACAACCAATATCCATGACTGTCAGCAGCCACCCCTACAGCCACAACACCCATCACCCGCAAGTTAAAACGAGGCGACATGATGGATACTGAGTCCCTGGCCATGCCACTTCTATTTGAGGAACTCTACAACAATGAAGAAGGCAAAGCAGGCAGCAAAGATGCAGAGGCAGAAACCAGCACTGACTTTCTCAACATAGGTCATGGAGGAAGGAAACAACTCCACCTTCCCTGCTCAGTAATCCAGGCCTCCAAGTGCCTCCAATACTGTCCCTCCTTTGGATAATAACCTATAGGTTATTAGGTTTGTAAGCAGGCCACTTCCAAACTGGGAATTTTGTATCAGGCAGCTCAGGATGCCAGCAGGGGAGATAGAGACCTATACAATGCTAAGAGGCTTCTGCCAGCTTATCCACCAGCAAAGCAGATTTTTTCAGCAGTCCTGGCCTACACTAGGGGCTACTCAAAGCAGAAGATCCAGGGCATGGGAGATCTGGGGCTGACAGATCACCCAGCAGTGGAGCCTTCAGTGGCTTATCACCTTTAACTCAATCACTGGACAGTCTCAGTTGCCTCAAACATCTCACCGCCCAGCAAGTACACAGCCCAGCAAGTACACAGCCCAGTCAGTGTGCTCCATTAACACACTTGACTTAGATTTTTGCTTGCTTTGTACCCCACTTGTAAGTCGCTTTAGATAAAAGCATTCGCCAAATGACTAAATGTAAATGTAACACAGTTACCCTGCTGTCTGCATACCAGGCAGAGATTTTGGACGCCATGGGTAGCCAGCTGGATCCAGGGTGCCATAACCCTGCCCTTCGGGATGAAGTATGCTTTGTGAATGATCTCATCCTATAATGGCGATCTCAGGTAAAAGAGCCCTCTGGTTAAACCTGTCTGGCCTGAGCAATGCTTGCAAGGTGGAGGTAATGGATGCCACATATGATCCAACTAAGGGTCTCTTTACCACATAAACCCACCCCCTGTCCCTTCCAGGATGCGAGAGGTGGGCAGGTTATCAAGACAGACAACTGGTCAACAGCCCAACCAGCAAGCTAAGTCGGACAACATGACTGGGGTGGGGGTGAGTGGGGTAAACACTCTTTCGCAAAGCACTCATCACGCTCTCATCCCTCACCTCCAACATCTCCCCCTCCTGTAAACAAAACCAGGGTGCAGGAATAAAATTCCAAGCCCCCCAGTTCATGTTACTTTATGTAAACTCTTGTTCTCTGATAACAGAGTGAGGTGTTTCACCAATGCTTCCCTTCTTGCATGAACACGGGTAGAAATCAACCTAGAATGAGTTAGAGAGGCGGTCTGCCATGATAGTATAGGGTGGGTAAGCCCTAGCACAGCTCAACCTGTCCTGTTACTGATAGACTGGGTGTCATAATTGGTTAAGCCGAGGCTATTCCCATAGTGAAATGCCTCACTCTGTTATCAAAGAATCAAGCATTATGTTAAGTAACTCAAAGGTACTGCCTGTCAACTACATTCCCTGCGATCAAATTTCACTAGCTAAAAGTTTATTTTCATTACTCTTTTCTTTTATCATTTCATGTTTATCCTGGCTGCTATCCACCATTTAGTTAATTTCCTTGTGACTATACATAAGATAAAATAAGACTTTATTAATCCCACAATAGGGAAATACCTGTGTTACAGCAGCAATAAAGAATAGGTCAAATAGGAAAATATATATTCAATCAAGACACGAAAAAAAAACATGATATGAATATATATATTTAGGTTACCTGTTACATAAAGTTTGCAGGTAACACATAAAATTTTATCATGTTTTTCTTCCAAGATCTTTTGCAAAGGCAACATGTTAATTCATGAGAATACACGGAATATACTGATGTGTGTGTAACATTAATTACCTCCACTCAGTGGCCTGAATGCTTTCTGATCACATCCTGAAGTTTTGTTGTTGTTATTGAGGTAGGTTTGTTTGATTTAACAAATTTTACAGTTTTGATGTGATTCCAGTTTTTTTCAACACATTCTGTATTTTGCCCTTTTCTCTTCAACCCTAACTATTTTCTTTATTTCTTCATTTTTCAACTTTCACCAGAGAATAGCATGTTGTGTGACAGTAATATTCATCCGTGATAAACACTGTGTATATAACTGTATATAAACACATGGATTTAACAAAGCTACAAAGGATTTTTTGTAATTGAATGATTTGTTTCAGCCTTAGTCTCAAAGCAGTATGTAGCTCCAACCAGAAAGAAAAAGTAATCGCCTAACACTAACAGTTGATTGGCATTACTACATAAAATAACTTGTAATTTATCCTCCTAACAAACAGCCTCAAACTCAGATCAGTAGATATTCATTCACTCCCTGACACTATTTTGTCCAACTACCATAAGGTTTACGACAGGTCAGTCCTGCCACAAGAGGTAATTAAATGTACCAAAAAAATAAGGGGAATACAGCTTTCAATGCAGTCAAAGTGGTTGTGAATAATGTGTACAAAGAGAAACACACAAACACACCTGTTCATTCAGTGAGAGTCAAGGACCCAAAGGAACCTGCATATCTATTATGCTCTACCCACGCTCCTGACTGCAGGCCTCCCACTTGCAGATGGCAGACCTTACTGTTTCCACGACAAATGAACTACAAAATTATCATTAGAAGTGAACAGAAAAAGGAACAGAGGATTAAAGAATTGCAAAACGAAGCTATTTTATTCTACAGTACAGATTGATACAGATAGATTTAAAACTATAGCACAATACTTTCTTATACTTTTACAAATAAATAGTTAAACTGATTAAACATTTCTAAAGGTTTACAACGTCCGGGGAAAGAGGAATTGACAGCACTGCACACCTGTAGCTCCAGCTTGTGCCTTTATCATCTGGCATTAGTCTAGTCACAAAACTGGTAAATCAAAGAATCAAAAATTATAAATTAATAAATATATAATGTTTCCTATATCAGTAAAGTCTCATAGGCTCTTTTTATATACAGATACAGTCATGAAATAATCTGGTCCAATGGTCATCAGTGAAATACACCATTTACAAAGTCTACATGCAGGCGTACAATGTGGTAGAAACATGTTTTATACACGTTTCTACCACAGTTTTTTTTATCAGTGGTATCTATATTATTATTATATAGCGCTGCAGGTGCCTTTACATGAACCAGACCATTTCAGAAGTTGTGAAAAACAGATCACAAATATTGTTTTTCCCAACATATCTGGTTATAAATTTTATAAGATAAGTGGAGTCAGTGTTGTCAAACCAAATGTGTTTATGTTGCCATATACTGATTGATTGGTCAATAGACCTGCACTAGCCAGATATATTTTTCCACTGTCATTCATTCATTCATTCATCTTCTATACCGCTTAGTCCCCGCAGGGGTTACGAGATCGGAAGAGCACACGTCT
>OMLM01020532.1:0-36078 GCA_900302695.1 Helostoma temminkii | reverse complement strand
GATTTCGGTCGTGGCTTGTCATTAAGGGGTGATGGTGGGACCTGAAGCCAGACCAGTTGCGAAACATTGCTCTGAAGTGTTTACGTTTTGGTTAGATTTTGCATAGTTTTATCAATCTTTGAAATTTAGAGGGGCAAGAAAAATCACTTCTTGGTAGGGGTACTCAACGCTTGTATATGTAACCTTTGGCCCACAGTAGGCACTGCCACTTTTCAATAAATTTTAGCCCAAAAAAAGCTGACTGACATAAAAATAAAAAGTCAGTTTTTAGGTGTCTGTGATGTTGAGATTTGACATTCTAATCATTGTGAAACTACAATATGTCATATTGTCATATCATATTGGAAATGTGGGAATTTTTTTAAGACCTTCAATGACAGATTATGTTACTTAACACCAACCAGCAATTGTAATGTCAACTTAGCAAGCACAAGTTGGCACTTACATAGAAATGTAGCTCAGTGATGGAATGAAATACTCAGCAATACACAGATAAAAAAAAGAGGATGAACACCCAGGTGGCCAATCATCACCCCATCACTGTAGGCAACATGACTCCTTAAGTCTAACTTATGAGTCTAAATGCACACTGACCTCTCTATCTAGGTGCACACCTGAGATACTAAGCGTCTCATTGATTTTAACAGGACAGAAAATTAGATGAGAGGGTTGTAGTCAGAGAGATAATATTCACTGCTCAGAGACCGAGAATCTGTTTGATAGGAAGTGACATCAAGGCAGTAAAAACAGGGAACTTTCTCACTCCATAAAGCTGCCAGCAGAGAACTTCCTTTGTCATGCTATGTTATGAATGAGTTCCCTCTAAAAGTGGATTGTGTGGGGATGTGCATGACTGTGTGTGTGTGTATTTTAGAGTCAGTGAGAGACACACAGAATGTGAAGGGGAGTCTGGGAGCTGTGTGTGTGCGTGCGCACATGCACTTTGTGTATATGTAGCCCTATCTCTGTTTGACAGATTATGCCCCCCCCACACACTCACACACACACTCCAAACCCCCCACGTTACCATGGTTTCTAATAGGCATCCTGGCCTGGCCTGACTTGACTACAACACGTTAAAACCAGTTAAGGCTCAAGGGAAGGCAATAAACACCATCTGCAGAAAACCAACTAATCTGATAAATAAAAAAAAAGCTATGACTCATTTCTTCTTGTTTGTGTCTAATATTAAGCTTTCAAATCTACCAACTGACACTGAGTGTTAAAAGAGAAAAAAAACTTGTCATTTATTTCTGCAAGAGTGTGTTTCTAGGTTTGTGCAAAAACCCGTCCATCAGAGTATGTTCTTGGCTCTACAACAGGTTCTGGTTGCAGAAGTTTAGATAAGTGAATTCAAATGGTACGATTTGGACATGGGTTAAGAGCCAGACGTCTGTTGCCCTAACTTTAGATCATCATTGTGGAATTATGTTGTCAAAATGATGGACTAACAGCGTCTATTAGTTTGTTATATGTTTACAATAATGTCAAGTTGCAGTAATGTCAAAGTGGCAGTGATTTTACCCCTCATGTGGCCAAGTAACAATTTACCTTTTCTTGTTCTATCATCTCACCCTGTTGAGACATAATGTCTCATCAGATATCACCAGCACTGCCTGCTGGTTGACATTCTTGCCAACAAACACACACAAATACACACACAGTGGCAGCTGACCTCCCCTGAGAGCTCAATAGAAGTGCTTTTCATCAAGTCAGGAGCTGTCCAGAGACGCCTGAGATGGGGCACACCAGAAGATTTCAAATGAGCTGTATGTTAAATAAAGCCTGACGTCTTCTGCTGCAGCTTCTTTTCTCTTTTTCTTCTCTCAGTGCCTAGAGGCTGGCCCACCCAGAGCTCTTTCAGAACGGAAGAATGGTGCGTGTGTGTGTGTGAGTTTTGAAAAAAAAAAAAGAAAAAAAAAACATATGATGAAAGACTAGCAGAACAGGTGATGATAGAGGAATATCTTTTTAGACAGCAGTTTATTTTCACTGCACTGTGACATTGTGCTTGTAACAAGACAGGTGATCATCTGCAGCTGTGAAAGAGACATTCAACTTCATAAAAACCTAGTAGACGTCAAATCAAAGGCAAGTCCCTGTAATGACATATCCATTCTTTTTACTTTTGAAGCCAACATCTAAAAACTATGGTCACGCATCAATTTACCACATCTATGATTCTCTGTGCACTCCAGACAGCCTCATACATGTTTTGAGCAAAGTGACTGAACAGGACTAAATGGCGTGTTTCCCATCTTTAGTCCTGACATTTCGCACCCTGTCACACTACACAATGCTCCACCATATGGCTGAGGAGCACGCTCAAGGCCAGCACTAAATAACAACAGCGTGAAATCAATTGCAAGGACAAATAAAGCTGGATAAAGCTTGCCGGTGTTAAAGCTGGTTAATGAGATGTGAGGTTCACGCAGGACAGAAATAAAATGTTCGTGCCTTTTTAATGTCCTCCTTTATTCAAGGCTCAGGTTCAGAGAGAGTGCCACAGCATGGCAATAACTGTGATAAGAGCAGCTTGGGGGCTGCTGTGCAAATCATGCCATGTATTGTACTACAGGTTCAATACAATACCAAGGTTTCATGTGGGAAGCAAATGAACCCAGTAGGTTCACAACAGTCTGAGACAACAACCAAGTCCACACATGCTAATAAATGATAACTGCTCCTTTACAGGTTCATCTCTATGAAAGCATATCAAGTTTTGAGCAGAAATGTGAAGTTGACTTAAGTTAAAACATTTATGAATGTATGTGTGTCTTTTATCCTCTTATTTGTAAAACACTGTATGATGGAATTCTGGCTTTGCTGTTGCAAACTATACTGTAGTGTTTGGAACACCTACTCAGTGCAGATTACAGTGAGTCTCATATATATTGTAGCCATCCTACTCTTGTTAGATGCTTGAATCCATAAGGCCAAATGGGTTTTGTCCACACTGGTGACAAAATCTGATGGACTCACTATAAGCAGTACATTTGGTTTATTAATGCAAATAAGGTGGAAGTGGACTGTACTTACCTTTGTGAGTAAAGTAATTGTGGAAGAAATTATTTATTAGTTTATTGCAATTGTCTCTGAATTCAGCACATAGTATGGAATTAAATTATGTCAAGTCAGTAGTCAACCTCTCAGTAAACCACCACATGGTGTTAATGTTGAGGCTAATCAGTGTATTTATACAATATATAATAAATGTAGGTTTCTTAGTTTTATTACCTTGCAATGTAGATCTGCACAGTGAATTTAGTGTGGTGCAATCCATAAACATATAGAATATCCTGCAGTAAATGTGCATGACATATATACATCCTGAAATTAGTCTGTTAAGTCAGATTACGTGACTATTATCCTCTCTCTGAACTCACACACACACACACCATCAAATAATCTCCTCTGTAACACTTGACTCCTCACACTGCATCACAATTACAAAGGCCTCACATATTTGGCCATTATCACATGTGCGTAACAGCACCAGTTTTCTTGCCTTCTCTTCTCTCACTCTTGGCCCTACTTCTTTCTCTCCCTCCTTCCTATGGTACCCCAGCTGGACCTGCCTGTATAAAATGCTAATTAGATTCTTAACTCCACCAACTTCCTACATACATGAACAAGCTGCTTGTGAAAACAACACTTCACATTCTACACATGTAATTTCGCAAAGAGAATGGATCTCAGCTGAGAGTATGCTTCTTTCATATGCTATATCAAGCCTATTAGAGGAAGTGAGAATAATCACACTTTGACATGCAAAGACAGGGAGGCTGTGAAAAGAAAATCTGTCAAGACCCTCCACCCCCAACTACAGTAAGATTTATCTTTTGTTCCTCTCACTTTTCACCCACATCATGAACACTGCTCGTGCGTGAGTTCAGAAGGAGGAGGGTGTTCATATTATAGTTAAGGCAGGTAAGGTTAACTCTGCTGGTTTACTGTCATTGTGGCAGCTGAGTCTTAAATTAATTGTACTGTGTCACTGATGTAAAGGATGGGTTTAACTATGAGTATGGCTGAATGGGATGACTTGTGGGTAATTCATTATGATGGAACAGCACAGTGATAACAGGAAAAAAGCAGTTTGTCTTTTCTGACTATACCAACAGTCATGTCTTTAGCAGCTACCCTACCTGGAAATTTCCAGCATAGTCCTCATCCTTGTCTCCTTCTGCGCCCTCCTTCACAGCAATAAGGGTGAACCCTCTGAAATAGGAGGGGCTGGATGCACTCACAGTCACTACATGGCATAAAACAAGAGAGAGAGCAGCATCAACTGACAGACACAAAAAGCTGAGCAACAATCCTGGCTCCAAACAAAAGATAAATTGAGGGCAATTACCTTCCTGGGTGGTGTCACATTTAGAAAATAAACAAAATGTCTAGACCTATCACAGGTAGAAAGTAAAACATTACTAAAAATAATTTTCACCTGTTCGTAAATATATGGGTTAGACAACAGTGATGACAGTGACTTCTCAGCACAGAACAGCTTCCACGAGATATTTAAGACAGTGTTTTGTGCACTTTGAAATGAAGCAGAGCATTTGACAATGGTCATTTATTTTGGGGAAACATTTGCTGCGCTTTACAGCTTCATAAACATCTTGACTTTGAGTTTTCAACAGAGACAAATGTTATTGTAATATAATAGTATATGGATAATTTAACTCAAGCAGACACACAGATCAAGCCTTTGGGATTCTCATGGACATTCACTGCACTTTATACAATAACCTTCACTTTAGACAAAAAAATATATACTCAAACTACTGCCTTTTAAAAATATATTAAAGATAATACCAGCACAAGTTCATATAATTATTTTGAAACTTTAAGATTAAAGTATGTATATTAATGGGAGATCAGATTAGATCAAAAGCAAAGTTAAGCCCCCTTTGGCTTTTAACAGTTAAATATGTATTTTTCTGCCTTGGACGTCAGAGTCACCTGTTTACTCACCAAATATAGTTCACTTTTGGGGCATAGTTTTTTTTTAGACAAACGATGCATCAAAAGTAGACTATGTAGAAACCTATTTTAACTGTGAATAGCATACTAAACGTAGACTTGTGTTTATTTGACAATGCGCACTTGGTGCCAACCAACGTACTACGCGTAAATCTCACAAACACCAACCTCTGTATGTGCTTCCTGGCTGATAGCTATCCGGGTCTCCCTCAACGCGGAGGCGAAATTCGTTGGTGCCTTCCTTCCGATTGCCCTGAGCCCGTAATATTCGACTACAATACCCGTCCACCTTCCCGGCTCTCTCCGGGGGCTCTTCGGTGAATGCGAACGTATTGCACGCCGCGGTGGAGACGAAGCAGACCAGGAGCAAAACGCGTGAATGTAGCCCGGTTGCTGTCATCTTGCAGGTTTCTGAGAGCCAATTTGATGCGTGGAGATGAGCGAAATGGTGCGAAGACGGGAAGAAACGCCTTCACATCCCACTTGGCTCCTAAATAAAAACTTCCCAACTGTAGAAGTAGTCTGTTCGGCTACGAGAAGACATCCATCCTAGTGTGTGTGAGTGAGTGAGGGAGAGATACGAGGAGGACTGGCTGGGATCTGATGTGCACTCGCTCTGAGAGAACTGCACACTGTGTGCCACTGGTTAGACTGAACGAGATCGCAGGAGTCCGGGGAAGTGGCCAAACGAGGGATGAGCGTTGTGCGGCTGTCACCAAGGCCACAGCTATTTACAAACGGACTAGGTGAAGAATACTCTGCACAAACTGCCCCAGAACACGGACAAACATTCCTACCAATGAGTGTTAAGAGGAGGCAGCACGTTTGACATACTTGGATTGAACTCTCAGTACGGTGCATTTGTGTGCCATCACTCAAGTGCCTTAAGGGAGACAGGGACACACACAGAGACGCACAAAGGGATTAATATAGCATGCTAAACGGTTGTCTAGGCTACTAATTAAACAAGCCGTCACTCGCGTACAAGAGCTGAATTCATTAGCTGGTTGGTGACTGCTTTACGCTTTCTTTATGCACAAATTTCAACATATGCGCGTAAGTGATACCAGGAGCACGTGCAAGCCTACACTTGATTAAACACACCTGTCAAAATGTAAAGGTATATATGTATCACAGCAGGGTGGCGTGTCAAAGAAGAGACTGTTATCAGGGGATGTCCGGTGCTTTGACTTTTAGTGTTGTTCTCTGCGCCAAGAGATTAGGATCTTTATCACTGACTGCTAAAAGTTCTCCTTTTGTTCCGGCGTAGCATGAAGAATAAGGTATATAAATACAATGATAAAGGTTTTAAATAAAAATCCCCATGTGAACGTCCCCTATATACATACTAAGAGTCACTGGCACGACTGTAGACTTGTTTTTTTAATGCAGACTCTTAATTAAAAAATACTCCTTAAATTACAAATTAGTGCTTTAGATGTTATATTGGAATTGCAGAACACCAATTTAGTTAGTATATATTACACAGATTCAACTGTCTGTGAATGCATCAGTGACTAATGTTTACTACTACTACTACTACTACTACTACTACTACTACAACAACACACACACACACATTTTTGTCCCAAAACACATACAAACCGTACATCACTAAATACACCACCTTCCTTTAAATTACCTGGTAGTCAGTGGTGCTGAATCTGATCTTAGTGTTAATATTAATAATATATATTAATATAAAATAATACAAATATAATTTTATTTGTTAAGGCTCTGAAGTGAAATTCTACACAAAACTATTGTATTCTTTAGTTTTAATTAGACAGTTGCACAAAGGTTGCATACAATATCCTGCCATTATTATTATTATTATTATTATTATCACTATTATTATTGAGGTTTGCGTTGGTCTGGGAATCTCGACCCTCTACATGTTGTAGCTCAGAGGAAGATGCTATCTAAACTCCTCTCAATGCTGGACAGTTCCTCCCGCCCACTACACAGTGGGCTGGCTGGTCAGAGGAGCATGTTCAGATTGAGACTAATCAATGTCAAGTGCTCCACAGGAGATCCTTTCTGCCAGTGGCCATTAAACTGTACATGGACTGGAACTGGAACTGAATCAGGAACTTATGACTGTTTTTGCCATGGCATTGCATTCTCACATTCAACTTTTGCCCATCATCATAATGATTTTTTGTTGCACTGCGTTCCACCCCTATTATAGGGGGAATGCAGTGCTATTATAGACCTATTTTATTAATTTCCATTTCATCAATTTCACTGTGTTTGTTCCAACCCTGTCACTCTGAAAAAGTCATAAATCAATAAATAAAGACATGTTACACAAAGTTAACACAATACTGGGTGTAAAGCGATAAAATGAATCCAGTTGAGGTTTGTTTCTTCATCTTGGTGAGAAAAAACGCCACATTTTATCATTTGGGACATTTTCTTGCAACATCACCAGAGTTTGTTTCAGTCTTCAACAGGGTCAGCAGGCATGTAATGAGAATGTAACCACTTCTGATGGGCACAGACAAATGTGGCTATGCTCTGTGCATCTACCGCTGAGTTGATGGATAGTTGCTGGGGGAGGAGAGAAGCGGAGTGTGGATAGCAGAACACTACACCAGCAGGTGTCACAAAAGCCTTTTGTCTCCTTGCAGAGCTGAATCGCTGAATCTTTCCACAACCTTCAGCCCTCAGGTGAATCCCTGACTTGTAAAAAATGTATTCTATGTCAGAACAATATCTGCAAGACCCTAACATTCTTCTTCTGCAACAGACATCTGCCAAGACATTTACATCATGTATATATAATCACAATTGCATTCAAAATCATTGAACCCCCACTGCAATTTAGGCAAATTTACAAATGCTGGGCTGTTTGCAATGTACAAACAAGAAAGGAGGAAATAGCTCCACACAATTATCCAAACACAACATACAATTTTTAATGACTAGTGGGGTCTGAAATTCATTCAGCTCTGTGTATAAAATCCCCTCATAAGACCATACATTTGCAAATCAGGTATTATCCCAAGAACCCTTAAATCTAATCAATTATTTGCACTGGGTCTGCTTGACATGGAACACATCAAATACCTGAAGTGACTAGGGGTTTGTTGAGTGTCATGTTTGACTGCATATTAGAAAGGGAACATTTAAGGCCATATTTTACACACATATATTTTTATGCAACAATATATCTGGAACTCTGAGAACATCTAAAGTGTTGTTTACACCTACCTTGACTTAAAAAGAGAAGAAGTTAGAGGATACATAAATGAAAACCTATTCTACTCAATGAGTTATATATTATATATATTATACACATTTCAGATATCTGCTGACTGAGAACTAGGTTGTAATGGCTGACATCCTGAACTTTAGTGCAGTAATAGTTCTTGATGTATATGGATAACAGGCTCTGATATTTCACCATAGTTAAGCAACCTTGCTCTGCAGAGTTAATGTCTTTATTTCCGCCCTGGCTTCATGCATCCAGACCCCCATCTATTATTTTGGAGGTAATGCATTTTGAAGTCCATCTAAAAGCCTGAGTGAAACGTGCTGTTAGGAGGCCAGAAAGCGTACGGGGGCTATCACAAATGATTACACTCAGCCAGGGGGTGACGGGTATTGCCAGGTGCTAGAGCCCGCTGAGGCATTACTTACTGAATCCTGTCTTTAGCTCTTAGGACACCCAGGCCATATCTAAATGGCTTTGAGGAAATCGCACACCCTGTCAGAAAATATTACATTTCTGTCTAAATAACACACTGCTTTAGCTTAGTTTTGTCACTAGCCTATGGGAGGAAAAATACAGTGCTTAGCTAGTGAACTCCATCTGAATTAGGTGTTTGCATGAATATGTTGGGCAATTATATCAAATTCAAATATATACTATTGTGACTGTATTCAAATTACCCAAAAAATAGGATCCGTAAGTTCTGAAGTTCATTTCACTTCTTTTGACAAGTCAAGCAAACAAAACACAAACAAAACAGAATACAACTACTTTCATACTTAAGAATCATCATTTGTGTACATATGCTAAATGCAGTTTCGTTACATCCTTGGTAAAAACACTAATGCAAACACTAGATGTAATATTTAATAAAAATAATAAAAACAATGTGCACATACTGACCATCTAAGGTCCTTCTTGTGACACTAGACATTTAGTTTATATCTCTTAGAGAACTGTGGGACAGAGTGTCCATATAAATTTGAAGGCCAAGACACCCAACTGTGTGGTCTGGTTTAAATGTCACATTAACATCTATGATGTCTATGCCATAAGTGCTGTGACATTCTCCAGCACAAGTCTGAGCAGCAGACTCTCACTGGCACATCATTCAAAATCTCAAATTCTATTGTACAACAGGTCCGTCATAGGATCACCTCAATTCACAATCTATTATGTTTTCTCATAAAACTATGGTACTATCATGAGTTCATAGACCTAATACGTTCAACTTGTTGGTGATACTTACCATTTTGTTACCAGCATTTTCAGAGGTTTTGACCTTTTCTCAATCTCGGCCCTCCACTTGCAGCTGACCTTTAGCTAGGAAACCACACACACGGTAGCTGAAGATGCTTGTGTTCTCTCTTCTCGAATGTCATGCCCGGAAGCACCACAGGTCCAGTATTTCTCATCTAAACATGTCCCACCTTATTACCACTCAAAACTATATCAGAACACCAGCTAATTTAAAATCCACACACAAAGACCTGATAGAACGAACATTTACAGTAATAGACAAAACACACATTCCTTGGTAATTAATAAATTAATTACTATTACTATTATGTTGAAAATATATACCACCCATGTCCATGTAGACATTAGCATGTAACATATTTTCAAGCTTCCATTATGTAAACAGCCACCCAAAAAGTTGAATGTTCTTCAGTTTCTGCTGAGTGTAAAATACAGGACCTCAAGTTTAAATTACACTGTTTAAGTATTAGGAAATTGAGCATTAAATTTAAATTAAATGTTAGAAATAGTATAAGCACTGTTTGAGAATCCAACAATACTTGAAAAAACGCCCCTTAAGGCATAAGCTATTTAATAAAATAAAAATGTAAAAGAATATCTCAGGTATATATTTATTCAACCGTCACCGCTCCAGAATCCTGCTGCATATATGGGCATGTTGTGAAAACATGGAGTGCTGTTTTATTGATGGTGCAAAGTTTTATTTTCCTACCATCTGTCACAGTTTGACCCAAAGTGGACTTAATAGAAGACGACTGAGGAGAACACGATTGTTGAAAGCAAATCATAAAAAAGCGTGACTGGAATTTGCCAAAATGCATATTGACAAGCCACAAAGCTTTTCGGAGAATATCCTTTGGACAGATGAGACAAAAATGTAACTTCAGCTCTATGAAACACAGAAGATACTCTGTTATATTCTGGGTTGCTTTGCTGCATCTAGCAGTGTTGAATCTGTGCAATGTACAATGGAATCTCAAGCTTTCTTGAGATTTCCATTCTAGAACGAAATGTGCTGCCCAGTGTCAGAAAGCTTGGTCTCAGTTGCAGGTCATAGGTCCTCCAACAGGATAATGACCTAAAAACACCCAAAAATGGCTAAGAACAAAACCTTGGACAATTCTGAAGTGGTCTTCTATAAGCCCTGATCTAAATCACATTGAACATCTGTAGAACTGATGGAGCAGTTTGATCATAAAGAGTAGGCCATGACACCTGTCAACAGGTCTCATTGGGAGTTACAGAAATTGTTTTATTGCAGTGATTGTCTCGAAACGTTGTGCAATTAAATATTAAGGGTACCATCGTTTTTGTCCAGGCCAGTTTCATTAGTTATTTAAAATTCTTCTGTTGAACCACAATTCAAAAGCAATGTCTGATTTTCATTAGTAAATTTTTAGTACTATATTACATTATTTCAGTGACCACTGTGAGCTTTCCTTTTCACTAACGAAAGGGTACCCCAATCTCTATATTTTTTCCACCAGGTACCCAAAATGCTGCCACACAAATTATTTAAAAAGGGCAGAGGCATCTCGTACGCTAATTTTACACTCCATCATTGTCATGCTGGAAATATTGTCACATTTTAACACTGCAAGATTTCATGACACAAGATCTCATCACACCCCTAGTGTGATGAGAGTTTCAAACTTTATTTTATATTTGTTTTGTTTTGTTTTATTAAATAAAATTTAAGTGCATGGTTAATTTTGCTGTGGTATAGTAACTCAGGAAACACATTAATGCTTTACCCCGACCTTAATAACAACTGAAGATTGAGTATATGAGTGAAAACCTAGTTTAAGCACTGGTTAGGCACAGAGTTAGAGCCTGGCACTTTAGTTACAATAAGGACTGCAGTTTCAGTGCCAGTAAAACCATTGTGTGATCTGGAGGCAAAAGAGTCACAGTGTGTAGATTTTTCCTTGTGCAGCTGACTTCTTATTTTCTTCCGTCTCCCTGTGGTGGTTAGATCTGTAAGTCTCTGTTAATCCCCTTACTCCTTCGACCCTTGAATTTCCACATGATGTCTATACTGTTTACAGAGCATAGAAGACTATATTACTACTACAACACAGATGTTTTATCTTGTTTTTGTATAGAAACCTCTTAAAACACACTACTTTGAGTGTACATCATGAAAGGCCATCTCTCATAAAATCTGTCCGTCTTACACTTGTGGATCTCAACCACAATCGGCCTGCAGACCTTAACAGCTTGGCTGGGTGATCGAATTTAGGTTTAGAATTTGGTTGCACAATTTGGTGGAAAAGTTATATAGGGATTATTGTGGACAATATTGCGATTTGTGATTGTGATATAATAAACAAATTGATTCATGTGTCTACTCATTTGGTTGTGAAGGAAAATGCACAAATAACTGATAATTCGCTGTCTGTTCTTTGGCATCCATTTCCACTGTACTCTGAACACTGGAAAGTCATGTGGCCATACATTACACACACGTCACTCCCTAAAAAAAGAGACTGGCAGATCATCTCTTTCATGAGTGTAATTAACAAGCAAACTGCACACATATGGAGAATGGGTTGTCTTACACACACACACACACACACACACACACACACACACACGTACATATAAATTTAATTAGATCACAGCCCTTTACAGTTATATATAGGAATATATAGGCTGACATTGCAGTTGCAATTAAATTAATTGTGCAGCACTAGTTTTGAATTGCTGTTATATATCATGTCATAACCCTATGCCTATAAAGATGAGGAGGCATTTCCAACTGTAATGTTATTGCTGGCTGTAGATGTCCAGCAAACAGATTTCTCCTGTGCTCCACCTTGTTCCTTCTATCCCTATGTAGCAGAGTGTAACTGCATTTCACTATCAAACTTTTCATTTAAACATAACACCCACAGTGTCACTTTCCAATAAACACTGGCATACACATAAAAGCTATAGGACTATGAACAGTTTCTGCTCTCAGATGAGCACATACCCATCTATCCACCACATCTTCCTACACACACATCCACAAGGATACAGGATTAAACCTCCAGGCAATAAACTAATGTATTTCCATCTAACATATAAGTTCTATTATGAGTTGGGATATCTTTTAGTCTCAGAGATCATCACAACAGCATCTCTTTTACTCTTCCTCACATGTTCTGCTGCCTAAAATACTAGTACCTTCACATGAAACCATTCTTCCTGTTCCCTTTTCTTGATATACTTTATGCTTGGGATTCATTTCTGCCCCACATGTTAAAAGGTGTGCTTCAACAGACTATGGGAAAGGAAGCACTGAGCGTGTGCGCCACTGATGAGCAGATGCACTTAACAGTGTGTTGGCAGACCCAAAGCCTTACACTTTACCTTTAGTTAAAAAATATGTCAGTGTGATCAATCATAGCAGTTCATACACAGTACAATCTACTACAAACTAAGATACTGTTTTTAAACAATCATCAAAAAATAAAAAAAACTAAATTTCATAGTAAGTGGCCATGAGAAATATAATTATCAAACATACATTTTTAGAGAGAGACAACGAAAGCTTGGCCGACAAATATTACAAACATGACACATTAAAAGGCAAGTTATAAAGTCACATCATAAACCAGTGTCTGCAAATGTCAAAGAAGAAATATGCATTTTGTTGCTCAAGAGTATAATTCTGACAGTACAAAAAACAGGTACAGGAACTACTTCCACACTGGGAGGTCAGTTTGTCTCAGAAATCCATGAGGACACTTAAGGTCACATAGTCTGTTTTATTACTGAATTTATGTGGCAGTGAGACAGACACACAAAAAAGACAAAGGGAAATAAGACACACTTGGGACTACTTTTCTATACCAGGCATCATTAGTTTGAAATGACTACCCTGGGTACAGATGTGGTTCAAACTGTAGAGAGAATGAGAGTTTGGAACTGAGGGGAATAAAAGGAAAGTAGTGGAAAAAATATCAGAGATGGCAAAAGATGTTAGAGGTGGTTCACTAAAGATTTATGTGTTAATACTGTGTGGATCTACCCGCTTTTTCAACTCTTAACTGCTCTAGCAAATAGGAACTGGAAGGATAAGGAAAGGGAGAAAAATGACATGCAATAAGGCGGAGGTTAAAACCTAATATGATCCAGATCAGGATGAAATGAAGGCACTAAAAGTCAGTTTGAAGAGAGAGCGATACACTGGTCATGATATGAGATTTGTTACTGCCTTGAACCAGTTTTGATTTTGGCCTCTGAGCAACTTCACTACAATAATCAGTTTTTTAACCTTGTGAAGGAGAAATGTGACTACTATTAGAGGCAGATCTTGTTGGTTTGCCTGTTGGTTTATTGCCCCATTTATCTGTGGAAACAGTGCATACTGGGTCTCTTTATGCCTTTACACACTTCAGAGGTAATGGCACCTCATAGCTTCCATTTCAACTGCAATATAACTGATTGGAGAAGTGGTGCATGCTCAACTTTTACAACAAACTTGCAAAGACTGGTAATAATGGCATTCCAATTTATAATGACATCTTGGTCAAGATAAAAAGCTACTGTAGTTTCTGTCAAATTGTGCACTGGCTCTGCAGCATACTAAAACTGAAAGACTAGTTCAGACTGACACTGATTAAAAATGATGATTTAGGATGCTTGTTGCTTCCCTGTTCTCAATTGCTCTTTGTGTGATACAGGCTTCGGCCAAAAGTTGAGTCCCACTCAGCTCCAAAGAGCTCTCCAACACCTGAATACTAATGAAGAGCTTGTGATCTTAACCTGACTTTGGTTTCATCAAGAAGGAGACAATGTCAAGAACTCTGATAAAGATATATGCAGAAGGCTGCCAGACACTGGGCCAAGGAGGATCAACATGAGAAATAGTGGAGGACAGGAAGATGTGAGCAAGTGGAGAATGTTAGCATGTAATGTTACAATATACATTACAGCTGCTCACTGGTCATGTTACTGATTGTGCCATTACTCTAAACCCTCCATTTTTTCTGCTGTTTAGTTTCATTATCTTTATCTCAGTGTGCACTCCACTGAACAAGCACTAGAACCTCTATATATTCCGACAGCAATTAAATTTGTGTTTTCTGTTTCAACGGCAATAAAAATAAGAGAGGGGAATCTGAAAAGTGCTTGATGCTGAACTGAATGCATGTTGGGCTGACTGATCCCCCTGAGAG
The DNA here is from genome assembly GCA_900302695.1 of Helostoma temminkii. Lineage (NCBI taxonomy): Eukaryota > Metazoa > Chordata > Actinopteri > Anabantiformes > Helostomatidae > Helostoma > Helostoma temminkii. The sequence continues at coordinate 21,447 of OMLM01020532.1, read as the reverse complement.
TGGAGGCGTAGTACTCTGTGGGGAACATTAAAGATGTTTTGTAGCTGGAAACAGAAAAAATGGAGGACTATCAGGGATCAAAAGAGCCTGAAGTACACTATGATAAAAAGCATCTCCCACTCCTGGTTGAATCCGTGTGTGTTTGTGTGTTGCTTAGAAACATGCCAGCAACTCTTTTAGCCTGGTCTTTTGACATAGATGTCGATTGTTGTCCATATTAACACCCACTCCCTTTTCACTCTGAAGTATGTTTCATACTCAGCATTTGATTGAGCAGATTAACTCTTGATTAAAGCAGTCCAGGTACTTTCTAGCTTGAACTAACCTACTTACAACTAATGCTAATACTACAAATACTTTAATATTTAAACTAAAATAAAAGAACTGCCTATGTGCAGCAAATTAATGTAATTTGTAATACATATACATTTATATTAACTATTATTACTACAGCAGTGGCTGATTTTGTGAAGAATGATTTTAGCGCACAGTACATTGTACATGAAATGACCTTTTCATTCTGGCTTTGTTCTTTTCAGAGTTGTTAATACATTGATTTGCTAATTTCCAATTGCAATTTCTTATTGTCAGTTTGAACAGATTCTTGATAAAGCAACAGCAGAGAACCACTTAAGAGCTACACATGGAAGCATGAAGAAACGTAACTAATACTGGTGCGTAAAAGTTGCAGCATGTCACCAGACATGATCTGGACAAATAGGATCTGAACTTCATGAAAAGAGCTTCTATTAGATATAACCCAACTACAGAGGTGATTTGCTAATACTACTCATCTGACTTTTGTTTGGTCCACTAGCTCACTTTTTCTTTGTCTATTTTTCAGATTTCTTGGGGTTAACACTGGAGATCAAGCTCGGGATCTAAAGATCAGAAGGAAATAATGGCTTCTCACACAAGAGTGCTACACCCTGCAATCTCTCTTTTTTAAATGCTTCTGAAGTGTTTCTGTGTGATCCTGTCCTCTGCACATTCACCCAGTAACATTTGGACAAAACAGGTCACCAAAGTTAGAACTCAAATTGATTTTAAGATACATCCTTATGCAATATATAATATGTAATGGGGTGCAACACTGTTCAGATTTTGAATTTGGACCGCAGTACCCCTTTGAAACATTCATTGTCAGTGCTTTTGCTGCTTTTACTTTCAGAGCGACAGTTGACTTGGATGGTGGTGTGATGTATTTGAGGGTATACAAAAATGGTAATTAACTAACAGTCAAGATGTAATAAAGTGTGCCAAGTAACACGTCAGTATGAGTGACTCTCCCAGTAAACAATTATAATAGTAAACACTTTAAACAATTAAACATTTTCTTAAGGGTTTTAAAAATGTTAGTAGTACCTGAAGCTCACTCTGGACAGTGCTGACCTCAGTAATTACAAGGCCATCTATCTTTAGATTCTTAATAATATGAATGTCAGTAATGCAGTGTTTAACATATAAATGTGACTAATAATTAGCAAAAATATTGTATCCAAATAATGTAGTTATGTGGGAATGTCAGAAAATGCACTGTTGTTTGGAACTGGCTAATGAGACTGTTTAATGAGCTGGTGTTACATTTGTGCTTTATGACTATCATGTTGAGTGTAACATAAAGTTGTCTGGCAGCCATCTATTTTAGATAGGTACCTGAGGTTAACACACGTCAGACAGTTTGGGACAAGTAGTAACACAATCTAACTATATAAATAAACTGAATAGGGTGAAATCTTAGTAAAACAATCCAACATGACCTTGTCCTTGAGTGTCTAAAGATCCACAACTATAGCAGTTACCCACAAAACACACGGGCACATAAATTATGCATTTGTACAAAAACTTCTCATCACAGTCTACCAGATGCAGTATCTGAGTGTGGCTGATAAGCCATGAACAAAAATGTGAGATAAATTACATTAATTCCCCCTGGAAAGGTGATTTTAATTACACCAACATGCGGCTTTGCTCTTTCGCTTTATTATCTTCCAAATAATAAAACTTATCAGTACTAACAAAACTGCTTGCCAGCAAACCGTTAGAGAAGCATGTCCTTTGATAACAGTGATGTGAATTTTCTGCACAGCCACAACACAGCACAGTTATCCTGTTCAGTCTTAGGGAAACAGAATAGTGTAACACAGCATGTCAAGTTGCCATAAAGTTGTACTAGTTAGTTTGCTTACCATGGAGATACCTTTGTAAATGTAAATTTGTGAATGTGTAATAACATTTAATGTATCAACTAGAGACAATAGGTCATGGGGCCCCAAATGCCAGACTCCAGTCTGTATCCTAACTCAAAGAGTTGTCTACCTAGATCACAAAGATTAAAATAGTAAACATAAGAAATACACCTTAATTTAATGAGATTTTTTACTGGTCGTGTCTGTCTTTATAGGTGAGGCGATCAAGAGAAAATCATATCTGTGGTACTATGGTACTCACTTATGCTAGAATCAGCTGTCGAGTCTCAGGATCTAACATCTTATCTACGCAGTCGGTGTAGCAGTAGCAGCACGTTAGCAGAGCAACAGTAGCAGCTTCTGCTGCCTACGAATGTTAAACAAAAAGGTTCACACAGTAAGTGAGAGAAACAGGTTGCTTGGCCAAAATACAATATTTTGGTTAAATGTTTAGAAATAAGTAGACACACAGTGATGCTTTTACTCACCATACAACAAATGTAGAAAGGTCACTAAACCTGTTCTGCTATGATCACTGAAAAAAGTGAAATGACATCTCCTCAGAAACATAAAAAGACACCTACAAATTCTTGTTTAGGCAGTAACCAAAAAATATTTATATTAATTTTTGTTTTGGCCTGTTCTATCCTTATTTCCTAATTAGGCTAATTAATTGATTGACATGATGAAATATTACAGCCTAAGCCAGGAGGTGTACATAATTTAAGTTAAATTAGTTACAAAACAAAAACTGGAAAAATCACCCTTAATTATGCTAGTGTTTAGTAACATTTGTTATACTGCTGTTTTGCAGAGAATACAGACTTACTGGACCTTTATGAGAATTTGTTTACATAATTAATAATTAATTCACACTTAATTTATTCTTTTTTATCAAGACTTCATTTTATCATGACAAAATGTATCAACATGATATAGAAAACAAAAGAAATAAATACACTAAAGTCTGGACTCTAGTCTGGACCTTGACTAGGGAACAGTTGAAGTGACCAGGCCTGGGATTCTAGTCAAAGACCCCTGCTATAGGTCATAGCTGTGATATGTCCTCTAAAGGAATATATGCAGAAAATAGGCTTTGATCCCAAAATGATAAGTTGTTGGTGGTTTAATCACTTACTGCAGATGTCAGATGATCAGTGATGCATTGTTTGCATTGTACATTTTCAAAAGAGAGGAAAAAATAGCACACTGTAATTGCACACAGGGGACTGAAATGCCATTTACACAGTTGCTGCTAGGTACATATTAAAAGAGTAGCACAGTAGTTCAACACAATCACCCCGCCAAATCCAGTGAATATAATACGCTCACATGACCCATGAAAAAACTACAGAAAATTAAATGTAGAAAAGAAGTGGGAAAGCATATGGATGACACATACAGAGTAAGATACATAGCAGTTAATAAAGACAATGACAAATAAAATGACAGGTTACAGAAAAGCCTGAGGGTTTACCATCAAAGAGATTTGTTATTGCATAAAATACCCTGTAGTTAAAACACAAGTGTAGTCACAGTAAATTATAATCATTAGGAAACCCACAGTATAAAAAGATCATGCTGGATATTGCGCCCTGCAAGACAGAAGAATAGCTCCTAAAAATGTAACTCAGTCATAACTGAGCAATATGTGCTCATTGTAGATGTTCCAGCAGTGAGAATCATACACAGCACATGTACAGTATGTCAGAAAAACTGTTAAGGTCATGCAGAGCTTTGACAAAGCACAGTACTGTCTACCAGTGTTCAGGTCTGTACTTAAAGCATAGAGACTGAAGCAGACAGTCATTTGACTGAAGCAGACAGTCATTTGCTCTTAATATTACCATAAGATTTTATAACCACTAATTAATAAAACCAATACTCTGCCAATCAGTGAGCTGGACCCCAGATGGTGTCAAAGACCACTTAATATACCACCAGGTGTTCTATATAGCAACACCTGCTATTCTTACTCTCAACCACTCAATGCCCCAAAATTGTTCCACTGCGATTTTTAACAAAAGTAGACATTAAAACCCTGCGCTGTGCTATTCCTACCTGTATTATTAATGCAAGAAGAGACCTTGAACATGATAAAAATACATAAATAAAATAGATGACAATGCACACCAGATGTGTGCATATTGTGCCAGCACAGAGCACGTTGGCAAGGAATGTGTTTATGTCTAGAGTGCCCATAAGCATTAAGTCAGCCACACAGGGTCAAGACATTCCTAAACTGTGATGTGAATAGCTGTCTAAAATCAAACTATAGCTCCTGTTGTTAAACTTTTTTTAAAACATTAGTGTTTGATTTGTTGGTTTTATTCACTTAAATGGTTGCAAAAGAATCTCAGCTTATTTTAGCAAAAAAATAATGGTCAAATGTCCTTAAAAAAACTGCCTGACAAATCCCTGGCATTCTACTAATCTGTTGTTGCAGATATTCAGGTGTGATTTTCTCCCAGGCTTTCTGCAGCACTTCCCAAAGGTCTGCTGAGCTGGTTGTGCAATGTTTCCAAACTATACAACCCTACACCCTACAGCTTCTGCAACACCATCTCCGTGGGGTCATCTGGTGACTGAGCATTTAAGAGTATTCAAGTATTCAAGCAGCTACTTTCCTCTCCAAATAATTCTTACACAACTGGGAAGAATGCTTTTAGTAATTGTGTATAATTTCATTTTGCAGCAAGACAATCAGTCACCCAGAGGGAATGGCATGCCTCTTCAGTATGGAGTGGTATCTATGCTGACTAAACTGGACTGATGATGCCTTACACAAGATGCAAAAACATTCTCAGATCATCACATTTCCACCTCAATGCCTTGCTTCTGATTTGCAAAGCTTAGTAGGGGTTTCTTCTTGGCAACTCTGCCCACACAGTGTCTGTGCACATTGGTTTCTCTTTTAATTTATTCAATGATGCAGCCAATTCAGGAGCAGTGAGACATCTGTTTCTAAAGGACGACAGTCAGAAGTATTTGTCTTCTTGGACAGATTCACTGTGTTTTCTGTACCAACTAAATTCAGGTGCAGCATGTCTCTGTATACTGTAGTGTATAAAAGTATAAATTAAAGAAATACGTAATATTTGGCTGTATCTCATAGAGAATATCCTTCCTTTCTCAAGACAACTATAAATACGTTTTTGTTTGAGAATTATTGTCCTAATTGACAATGACATGGCACTCTCCCTATAGAGGAGGAACCAAATATATACTCAGATTATTAGTTTACTGGACATGAACTTATTTTAAGATGTTTTAACACCTGGAAGAACATGCATGATGAATTTGAGACCATTCACACGTGCACCTATTGTGAGATATAACACAAATCTTATCCCTGCACTATCTAACCTGTAACATTTCATTAACTCGATGTCATACAGCATCTGAAAAATATGTCCCTACTCTTAATAGTAGTTTATCTGCAGTTTTCACTTTACAAGTTTAGCTTATCTTTACCAGTATCTACTCTTAACTGTAAGGGAAAACTAATAATCCTAATGAGAAAGTGCTTATCGCTACAAATTTGCTTAAATTTGAATGCTGATCTAGAAATAGTACAGAATTTTATACCATTCTTCTTCAATTTAGTTCTACATAACCTTGAAGCTTTGTTTGATCCATGTATTTATATACAGTCCACAGTGTGTGTATGTATACACACATATATATATATATATATTAGTGTTGCAATATGTGCTACACTGTGGTGAGGATCAGAAAGTACAGAATGTGTCAAAAGTCTGGAATCAGGTCAAACACTCTGTATTGTATTGTATTATGTATTATAAAATAGAACTAGCCCAGCACAATTCCAAAACATTTGAACTGCAGAACAACTGAACTTCATGTAAAGGAGGTGTATTCTAATAACATGTTGCATTTGTAAAATTCCTTAGAAAAACATAATGAAATTGTCTTTCACAGGGTCAGCTATCTTGTGAGTTATCTGCAAACATTATGCAACACATAGCCTAAAAAACTATTCAGATTTGCAAAACTGGACCCGTGCAGGACTCTGGTCTGTGTTGCTTGGTTTTCCCAACCTCCCTGCCCACTCATTTTCTCCTCATATAAATGCCACAAAGCCTCCAAGGATACAGTAGAGGCTTACGCTATGTCTGTAGTTAGGTTGGAACTTCCTTAAGAAATACACGTTCATATATACACTTGATACTCACAATTGGGGATACTTTAGCATGAATTGTTGCATCAATCTGGAGTGGCATGGTGGTGATACTGATACCAGCCTTCAGCTTGTCTGTATTTTTGGGTTCGGTTCAGGTCAGGCAAGTTGCCTGACCAATCAAACACAGTATCATGGTAAGCAAACCAGTTTGTAGCACTAATGGCACTGTGAGCATGTGTTAAGTTTCCTGAAAAGGGAAACTGGCATCTCCACAAAGCCTGTCAGCAGAAGGAAGCATGAAGTGATCATGATAGACGGGTGTGTTGAGTTTGGATTTGATAAAACACAGTGTATGAACACCAGCAGATGACATGGCACCACAAATCATCACAGACTGGGAAAATCTATCAAATCTTTAAAGCAACTTGGATTCTGTGCCTCTTCAATCTTTTTTCAGACTAACTTAATTTCCAAGTGAAATGCATAATTAATTTTCCTCTGAAAGGAAGATGGCCAATATTTTTTTACTCCTTAGCCCTGGTAAGGTTCTTCTGTTGTTTCTCTGGTTTAGGAGTTGCTTGATACTAGCAATGCAATAGTTGAAGCCCATTTCCTGACAAAGTCTGTGTGTTGTGACTCTTGATAAACTGACTTCTTGTGAAGCTCTGCCAAATTCTTAAATCCGCTTTGCTTGACAGTCTTCTTACGGAAGTCGTCATCCCTGCTGCTTGTGCACCTTTTCCTACCACTCCAAGTACACTTTAAACAAATATGCCTCTAAAACACACTCTGCAAAAAAGCAAATCTTTCAACGATGATCTTTTGTGGCTTACTCTCTTTGTGGTGGGTGTCAGTGATCATATTCTGGAAAACTTGCACAATTCTAATTTTTTGAGATACAACTGAATACAAAGTGTCTGAATGCCATCATGCCCACTATTACTAACACTTTATACAGGAACCATCAAGGGAATCCAAATGACAGAATGAATGATGAAATATGACCAAAACCCCTCTATAATGGAGAGGTACCTGTTAAAAATTATCTGTAACCATTACAGTTACAAGTTACATAAATAGGTTATACATTTTTTTTAGCACAATGGTTCACTGATGATATGTAGAATGTCATCCGACTAGTGTATGTGCTGCTTCTCATTATCTCTGAAAGCAGCAGGAGAAAAAGAAGGCAATGGGTATGTCAAAATTTCTTTTTCATTTCTCTGTGGGAAGTTTGAGTCCTTCAGATCACCTTAGTTAATCTGAGCACATTTTTTCTTTAAAAGGCATTTGCCTTGAGCTGGGCAGTGAGATAAATTACAGGGCTTCATTTAAGGTACTTTCCCCCCCCTCTTTAATTTAGCATTTGAAAGCAACTGTGAGAGAATCAATAACCTCTTAGCTGTGGAGGTTGGTGTAATAATGAGATTTAAGAGCACATATTTAGTTGAAAACAGAGTGTTGTTTCTAATCAAGCTATAAAGATTTTTGGACTTTATTCTTAGTATAACAATAGATATTGTACAGTCACGTCAAAAAATATTCAGACCTCTTTACTCCTTGCTGATTTTACTGAAGAGATTAAATTCATTGAGCCTATACCATACTGAATTTGAGTTTGTAACTACTGCTTAAGTTAAAAGGTTTCATAGTGACTCAGCTGTACCATGAGAAAGACATGAGAACAGCAACAAATCAGGCCACACTCCATCCATTTTCTGAACAGCTTTGTCGCCGTAGGGGTTGCGGGTGTGTTGGAGCCCATACCAGCTATCATACGAGTGACAGGTCGCCAGTCTATTGCAGGGCAACATATAGACAAAGACAACCATTCACACTTTCACTCACACCTACACTACACACCTAAAGTCCCAGAGAGAACCCACACAAACACATAACATTTTGTGGTCCATCACACTCTTATCATTCTACACTGCCCAAAATATACTTACTGCAGCAATTATGAAAAACTGTGTTATTTCGAATTCAAAACTTTTTGCACATTTTCAGCAATATTTTAAACACATCAAATGTATTTAGAAAGAAATCAGTGCTTTTACCTTATCTGGTCTTTAAAGGTCACAAACAGCTAAATATAATTAAAAACTGTCCAATATAGTTTACTAAATGTACCTTTTGTTTGTACATAAGCCTGTTTAAAGCAAAAATATACACAGATGTTGCAGCAGGTGAGGAAATGCATCACCTAGTCACACCTAGTTTCATAATGATGTTGTGAAGTGTAAAAATGAACCAACAAAGCAATTTCCTCTCTCTTTGCACCTTTGGGCTGCCTAATGTAATTTTCAAGTCTCTAATCTGACAGTTGAGCAAAAACCACTGTCGTCAACATGACTATAGTAGGTCACTGTATGATACATAACCCTGTACAATAATTATGTCTGTAGCTTCTAGAATAATCATATTTTTCAACATGACTTTTTTAGAAATATTAAATGAGTGTGGATAATCCAGTCACCCGCTGTTTATCTAGTAGATCTGACTTTTACAGCACAATTGCCTCAAAAACCCAAAGTAATAAATGTCATTACAAATACTGAACAAAAGAAGACATTCATAAATTAATTTGATTTACTAAAAGTTTATAAAAAATTAATTGTGGATGTATTTGGTGCCTGCAATAGGAGCAGCAGAGTCACTCAGTGTTTCGCTGGAGTACTAAGTGGTCATTACAGAGCCTCATTTTGATGCAATGCTCGGTGTTCCTGCTGGGTGTGCAGTTGGGAACGTTCATTCAAACATCAGGAGGGCTGCAGCTGGAGGGAGTGAATTGTAATGGCCTGTTTAGTTTATGTGAAACCATGGACATAAGCTGGCAATAATTTTTAAACTAAGGGCAAATACATTTCTATTAACAAAGTACACTGACATCTAAAGTTTGTGTTGTTTGCCTTATTTGCATTTTTACGTTGTCTTCATAGAGGGTCTACAGATAAACATGGCATCAAATGCTAATGCACTGGACCAAACTTCAGTGTTGCAACATTGTCCAGCTTAAACAGTTTATCTTATTATTATCATCTTATTATTATTCTAACACAGAGAAAGCATTTGCACTCCATTTCCACATCCTAACATATGCAAAAATGACTGTGACACAATGAGAGAAAATCTTACAAAGCTGCAGACTGGGATGTTAATTGTCGATGCACAAGTAGTGTAGTTAATTATTCATATTTTAGTTAACTGATTTTTCTGTTTGTGTGCAATAGACAGCAAAATAGGTAACAAACTGCACTAAAAATATGCTTATGAGTAAACATTTTTTTAATTTGAATGCATTTGTTAAAGTACACCCATTTCATCTAAAAAGAGCTATAAATGAACTGTCATCTACAACCTTTTACTTCCTCTTCATTGCTGAGATGTTAAATCAAATTCATAAAAAAATTAGTGCAGAGGACAATGCAATCAAAGAATCCAAGCCTTCCATACCAAACAGGGGATTTGTGTACGGTATGATCACACCACTGTCAAACAGAAAGAAAATGATGCATATGCCAATCATCCAATAACCCTGACTACAGTCATGAGTGAATTTTAAAGCAATTTAAAATGTTTTCTCTATGGTGCCACACCAATTATTCAATACTAGAAAATTCCATGGGAACTAAACACTGTGTAGTAGACACATGCAAGGTCAACTTATTCTTCTGTTTTTTTTTTTCCTTGATACAAATTCTTTGCCTCAAAGCTTTGTTTAAACTATGTATGATATGATAAACCGTCCACAGTTTCTCACAGTTTATTATTACTGTAAGAATGCATTACACTGTAGCACAGACACCAAGGCAGACAAAGATGAAGAGAGAATACATGTCAAAAGTCTTGAATCACATAAAAACTGTAAGACTGAACAAGCACTGCCACAACAACACAAAACTTCAGGATCTCATCAGAAAAGGCCCAGACCACAGAGTATACCCAACACAAGGTATCTAATATAAGAAAGTGTATTCCAATTAATAATAGTAATTAAACAGAAACAAGCTAAACTTACAATATCTTAATATTGAGAGGTACTGCCAAAGGCTCCAATGAGTCGGAAAAGTTTGACTGCAGATGCTCGAGTGAAGCTCAACAACATACTGCAGTAAAGAATTCAACCTTATTTTCATTGGTCCACAAAAGATTTGCCAAATAGCACTGTGGAGTGGCAAAGTGGCAAACAACAGGTATGCAGCACAGTTCTTGGGGAAAACACACGGCACTATATGGCGCAAATAGGAAACTGTGAACCAATATGAAAACATCATTCTAGAGGTTAATTATGGTGGAGCGGGCATCATGATTTGGGGCTTTTTTGCTGCTTCTGGAGGTGGACAGTCTGCCACCGTGGAGGGGAAGATGAATTTATCATGGTATCCAACAGAACAAAGTCAGGGAGGCTGTCTGTATGCTAAAGCTCAGATGTGGGGTGATACATAAGGACAATGACCTAAAACACTGAAGTAAATCACATTCCACCTTCCTACATGGGTCAGTCAGGGCCCAGACCTTATGCTGTGTGCATGTCTATTGGGCACCTCAAGAGAGCTGTTTACACCAGACATCCAGAGAATACGGCTGAGAAAAATTCCTCCAGAACTTTGAGCAAGTCTAATGCACAGCTACAGAAGTGTGTGGTTGAGGTTATTGCTGCCAAAGGTGGTTCAACCAGTTAGTAAAACACTATTTAGCTTACTTTTTCCAACATCACTTTGCTTAATGTGTGTGTTAAATAAAGACATCAAAGATCATGACCGTTTATCTGCTTAGAAATATTGTTTGTGGATATTTGTGACCTTGGTAAAGATCAGATTACAAGCTATAACCAATTTATGCAGAAAACTAGAAAGCTGCCGCAGCTCAGTACACCACCTCGCTAAAAATACACCAAGTCTATTTTTGATTGAAGCCATGAAATGAATAAGAGAATCCAGGTTAATTTTTAAAAATAAAACATTAAGCATGGGGCAGCATGCTAGGGCAGTCGTCTTTCAAACCCAGGGTTGGCAGGTTTGATTTCCAGTCCTCCCATGGCTACATGCCGAGGTGTCCTTGAACAAGACACTGAAACCCCGTAGTAGCACTGTTCTATACATGCCGCTGTCCAAACAGCAATTTCCCTAAGGGGATCCTAAAAGTATAAATTGTTTATTATTATAAAAATTCTGTTGCATCCTTAACTGGTCGACAGGCTAAACACATGTTGCGATTGTGACGCCATAAAGCCACGCCCGTTGAAAAATAGGGGTGATAGATAAAAAGACAAAATGATATGGCAACACTATTGTTTCATCAAAGTTTTGAAGGGTAGTTTTTTCTTGTCCACTGTGTTCCTGTAGGAACCTCTCTTTACTCTTTGTAAACAAAGCTCTTCCAGTGTGCAAGTAGACAAGTAAAAGTTCCATTACACACACAGTATAGACACAAAAGTGAGTCTTTACGCGCTTACGCTACGTTTCTGGTGTGACAGTGTTAGTATGTACATCCAAGTAAAAATGCAACAATAGTCATGGACAGGAAGGGGATTAAGAAAGTCTGCAACAAAGTTTCAAAATACATCTGCAGAGAATCGAGAACTTGCTGGCAGGATGACCAAAACACAACAATAAATAAAAATGAAAACTGAAATCACTTTATGTACATATATAAATATGTTTGATACCTTTTAGTAACTCTATCTGAAGAATACTGTTTAGCGTTGTATACATGGAAGTGAATTATCAACTTAATTATGGGCATCCTGAACTAAAATCTAGACAAAAGATTGTCTCATTTTGCCTGAAAGAATAATCTCCAGCTGAGATATGATACAGAGGAAATGCACACTTTGTAGTATCAAACATATGAAGAAATTGGCTGTCCTAATATGAAGGTCAGACCACAGAGCATGCCCTAGAAGGATGCTTTGCTGTAAATAACATCTCATAAAAACTCTATTCAATACTAATAGAGTCATTCATGCACTGAGCTCCAAGCCCATCTGGCTCCACAGGCAGTAGATTGGTAATCAAAACTTTAAAATGACTCTGGTGGTTACGGATAATATACCATTGCCTTTCTTGCCCTCTAGCAAAATGTGTAACGGGCCAAATAAGGTCAGAGTTTAAAAGTTCAGAGGGTTTTTAAGTTCAAAAGGTATACTTAAAAGCGGCACTTTTTAAGGAGCATATTGGTAGCCAAATGGTTATGGTGCAGGCCACATAACTGCAGGATGCCAGATTCAAGTCTCGCTGGGGACCCGTGCTGCATGTCATACCGATTCTTTTCTCTTATAATACCTATCTACTTCTTCACTACAGTCTGTTAAATAAAGAAAAAGAGCCCAAAAAACAAAATTGCAAATAGAAAGAACAGAAAGTATCTTACTTCAATAACACTAGAAGCTTTGCATCTTCACTTAAATTGCCATAGTATGCTTAATTTGGGGTTTTTATTTTATTCTGAGGCTCCTGTGATACGTTATATGATCTAAAAATATAAAAATATATAACTAAACAAACTAAAATGATTAGTTTGAACCCCCATCCCACACTGTTCTGATTGACCAGCTCATTAAAATCATCCGATGGGCTAAACTAAGCCCAAAACAGTGGTACTACCCATATATTTTGCTGGTTTCCAATACAGACTCAAAGAGAGGGAAAGATGTCCAGTCAGCATGATAAACGTGAGGTAAACAAACACATTTTTTGGAAACTTTATTGCCCAAAAATAACATGCAGCTAACAGTATTTTATTGTTCAAGATAGAACACATTAGAACACAGTTGTCCAATTTATTTATTATAACGTGAAACACAAAGCTCTCCTTTACAAAATAAAAGTTACATATAGATATAAAGTTTATTGTCTGAGTGACTGGAGCACGTTTGTAGGTCTACTGTATAGTTTTTGTGCCATCAGCTTCATAACAGGGCAGAGGACAACTGCGGCATTATAATGTAATTTATGAGCCATGTAATAAAGTAACATGATCCAAGGTACATGTTAACGTACCAGACCTGCTCCCAGTTCCTGCCACCACATGGGTACAATTGGAAAAGTGCTATCCTTCAGCAACAACCTAGCTGAAAATCCTGCTGCCTACTGCAGCTGGATACTCATCCATGAACAGATAAAAACGAAAAGTGTTTTTATCTGTTCATGGCCTCTAACCTTATACACTGTTGTGTAATGGTTTTGTTTTGGGAAAAAGTAAAGTAAATTTTTCTTCACAGCCGAAAAAACACGTTCTGTGAGACATATCGACCTATGTTCAACACTTAACTATTGATAGCTGTGAGTGAAGCAGCGCCAGCTCACCTGAGTGTGTTGGACATTGTACTTATTCTGTGTAAGAGTCCAAAATGGATCACAAGTTATGGATTTCCAAATCCTAGATGTAATATGGTTTAGAATTTAGAAAACAACTTATAGTAAGTAATAACTTACATAGTAAGCAATCACACAGTTACCTCAAGCTTTAGGGTTCTGACCGTGTATAACATGGGCACCCTAATTCACAAAAGTATACGTAAAGTATAACATCACCATACAAAAACCATAATAACCCGTTTAACATATACATTTCTGCTTACACTAGTTTGCATGCATTATGTTACTGATGGGAATTATGCATATAATGTACAACATTTTGATTTGTACAAAAGAAAGAAACAATATGAATATAAGCAAGATATGCGCCAAAGAAAATTCTATTTTGATGCAAAGATGCATGAAAAGGTCGTTGAACGACAACATCTACAGCATTCATCAAGGCATGTTGAAAATGCTGCAGTGCACACCAGATTCACTATACACTGTGTGCACAAATTAATACGAAAATAAAGGCTACACCTTTAGATTAACACATTCTTCCCATACTTTAGACCTTTGTTCAGGACAAACATTAAAAATTGCATACCTTCCAAAAACATAACTAGAACTCTGAATAGAGCTGATAACTGTACTGTTACCAATGGCTGAACTAATCAGGTTTACATTGTGTGCACATACATAACAAAAGACAACATACATTAAAGGTGCACGTCAGGCTGAAAAATGTAAGGGTGTTAAGAGCAATAGTAATATATTAGTTAAGAGGAGGGGCCGATAACTCATTGCATACAGCTACTAGATAGATCAAATTGACAATAACAAGACTATGCTCTTGCCATGCAATAAACTGTTGAAGATAAAAACACAATAAAGCCAAGTCTATTTCCACTGTGGTGCTCTCAAGGGGAAATGGGGAAAAGAGGGCAATTACACAGCACACAAGAATAAATTTATACTTAGCTGTTCAACATAACTTTTTATACAATATTCAGAAGTTAATTAAGGAGTATGATGGACATGAAAAGCTTCTTTATTTAAGTGGTGCAAATCAATTTTGTGCTGGTGTTCTAAACTTTTCGGTAAGGAGCACCGGAGCTACTAGTGGATAAAATTAGTCTGGAGCCCTGACATCCTTAATGACCACATGCCTTGAAGCCAAAGACGATGATTATCTCTCAGCTCTTCCTTTTTTCTACCTGGGAAAGCCCTGCACAACTGATTTCAGTGAACTGCCATCTTATACGTAACTGTGGTCTACAGATTGAGAGGGAAGGCTGATGACGCCCAAGGTGAAGAGGGTCGAAGGTTTGTAAGTAAAGGAACCATGTCAGATGTGGACATGGGGGTCAGAGTTCATTAAGTATCTAGTATCTATATAGCCAATATGTGGTTACTACATTTCACAGAACATATGCTGTTTATACACATTATTAAGATACAAAGTAGATGACCCAAGTATGAATTTGGTGGTTCAGTCTGTGACTTTATGAAAAAAATTATGTCTGATATCTGATAATTAAAAAAAAGCTACCTCAAAACAAAGTTAACAGCCACAAATACCGCACAGAAAACAGCTGATGAGCGAGACGGATAAAAAAGACAGCAAGAAAAACCATATAGGAGAAGGAAGCAGGAACTGCATAAGAAAAGGCAAGTGAGGATCAAGCAGCCACATACCTGCTGACTACTGCGTTTTCAAAAAGCCAGGTAGGGAAACTCACAGCACTCTTACATACGGTATCACTGAGCAATTAATCAGAAGAGGGAAAATATGTGAAGGACAACAGAGAGAGGGAGATAGAGCTGGCAGAAGAGGGTCGTGAAACTAAGAAATCAGCAGAAAGGGTTTGCGGATGAAAGAAAGCTGCTTATAGTAACACCCGCTAATTTCCCCAAAGACAGGTGTTTGGGATATTAATCCATAAAAAAAAGAGCTAAGCTTTGCCAGCCCGTCAGATCCTGCTCTAGCTCTGCATATCCCATCCAGCCAAAGCCTTCCAGATGCTTTCAATTAGAACAGAGGTAGAGCCATGCCTGTTCTTCACCACAAAATAGTTTCCAACCTAGTTGTATATTTAATACAAAATGTAATTGGTCAATGATGTATAGATCTATTTCTCATCGAAACTATAAGTAGAGAAACTAATTATGACCATTAATTTTAAAAGATTTCAATTTTCCTATATATTATTGGTTGTAGTTAAAATTCTACAGAAGGGTAAAGTTGTAAACAGAGAAGCTGAAGTCACTTGAGAAAGTGACTTCTGCACATTTTACTTTTGCTGTACATGCCATTTTAAACAAAAAAAACTGCATTTTATGTCCGTAAATCTGTATTTAATCACCCATAATCGCCAAGTGGATGTCATTTGGAATTTGGAAAAGATAAAGATAAAATCTCTCAGATTTGCAAAAAGCATTGAGAGCCTTAATTGAGGAAAAACAACAACCAACAAACAAATAAACACAAAATGGGAAGAATAGCAAAAAAACATGAAAAGGTGGTTTCTGGCCAAGGTAACTGATTTATGAACAATGAAAACAATATTGTCTGGAGTTAGGGGCACTTAGTGAAGGGAACATTTCTCCAACTGACTATCTTCCTTTAGTAGTAAGTTGATGCTATATCTGGTTTAATAGCTTGAACAGTCCTTAGTGTCTTCAAACAGCCAAACTTCAAACTTTCAACAAGAGAAAGCACAAGGGAAGAGTGAAAGGGGCATGTAGTTGTGTTACTATTTGCAGTAAAGCTGAAAGTGTAAAGTTTTACACTGACAATAAACAGGTCATGGCAGTCGTCTGAACATTTTCTGAGGAGGTGGGCAACTTTTGTCGACTGGAATTTGCTGTGATTCACCAACCGGGGTAGGCAGAAAAATAATCAATAGAATTACATGAAACGAAACAACAGGCTGAGCCACAAAGAAATGTGGTTATGAAAACCCTAAAGGTTTGTTTATTTAGAGCTCAACTGCTCTGACACAGAAAAACGCTGCTTTATTTTCTGTACATGCATGATTCATTTCAACTTTAACTAGCATGTGTTGCAGAGGCAATGCGATAATTTTAACATTTTATTCCACTGTGTTTCAGAGACGTCTCAGTTAATGAGACTCGGTCAGTCTGGCTTTGAGTCTAACATTCAATTTACCACCCACTGAGTTCACATATTAAATTTACACCACTGGGAATAGTTCAGTGAAAAAAAAAACGTGTCATTATCCTCTATATCAAACGATACAAATGAAATAAATAAGCTGTTATTAGTGTCATCAAGATCTGATGGTGCATAGTAAGACCAGATAATCTATAGTTACATTTAATTTCACAAATTCTGTCTGATTTTTGAGGCTTTTAAGCAAAGTCTCACCCTGAATGCAGTGTTACAGTGATGTGAAAGTGCAACAGTGTGAGTATGGATCATCACTTTTTATGTCACAGAAGATTTGTTCAATCACATACTTTCAACTCTGCTTTTGATCCCTTGACCTGTCCTTGCTCTGACTACTGTGGTAATTATCTAATGTCTGTGCTGGTGTAAGCCCAGAAGAATGTACTATAATTACTTTAAGTAGCCTTTATTAGTGATAATGGACCTTCAGAGTTAGATCTCATCTAATTACATCCGCTAAATTAGGCTCTAACTATCTACACTCTACGTGGGAGAGAAGACATTACCAAAAACAAGTACAAGTTTTACAAGTGCACAAGTTATTTAATTACAATGGGGACTTATCATAAGGAGACAGATATAAATGGATCACAAATATATGGATGCAAGCTGAGGACTGTATACATCTTAGCAATACTGCATTTCCTTCTAAAGTCTCCTTATCATTATTTGAAGTATAATACAGTAAGTTTTAGTGATTTAAATTTGGACACAGTGCAGATATGTGCAGACACCACTGAACTGATTTTGATTAGAAATAGCAACATTATTAGTAACAAAATTTCCTTAAGGTTAGAAGAATAATACCTTAATTACAAATTTAATTTGATTTGATGTTTGAGCCTACCAAATACACACAACCAGTTCTCCAAAAGGTAGCAGTGATTTTCAAGGCTACTGAATAAAATTACTTCAGACCATACTGACAAGTATCCTTGTTATTTTGCACACCTTATGTAATATTTCACACATCGCTGTACTCCCACTGAACACACAGCATTTTCTTTGGAATGAAATCAAATTAACGTTCCGACTGTCCTATTTCTCTATTTAGATAGGAATATCCTCTTCACACACAGCCAACGTTTGTTTGCATGGCTTTAGGCTGAGCCCTAGTGGAAAAATGCTGAACTACAGATTCATTGCAGTATTTGTAAACACACTGCATACTACACATACAACACAACATCTGTGTTGCTGGCATCACAAATATGAGCATATTAAAAGATGGAATAGGAATGTATTCACGTGAGAGGATAAAGTCACCTGTAAACTACAGTCCATAGGCTGGCTTGTTGGTTTCTTTAAAGTTTGGAAACAAGAGTATAAATAAATACTTTGAATTAATGTTATCTTGTCATTTACAAAAATTGCTTTTTATTTTTATGTAGGTATATTATTCAGAAGAGGAATACATCAAAATGTCAAGCTAACCCATCGAAGCATCAAGGTATTAATGTCTGTGAAGCTTGGATGTGACATTCCTGGATATTTGTCAAACATGGTTAAATAACCAATTCCTGGAACATTTGCCTACTTTAAAAATGGCTTGTGTGGTCTAAGATATAAAAATACTTTTCAGCAACTGAGCTCACAGTTGACTCTAATTAGATTTTTCACCAATACTGTCAGGATAAAATTATTTACTTACCTCTGAGATTTAAAAAAAATACTTAATGATGACAAGCAGCAGAAACTCCGACTATGACTGGCTGATTTACACACAACAGACTTCCTCACTTCAAGGTTTGCAGCTCTGTGCAGGGATCCTGGAGAAATGCAAAAAGTTGGTGAGATGAAACACAATCATACATGCCTACGTTCTAAACATGCTTCTTCACATGTTGTTGTGTTAACAGTACACAAATAATATTACAATTACAAATAATGATATTTTGATTTATAAGGTAAACAGAAGCATCTCCTCAATTTGAAGTGTGACGAATGATACAGTGCTGCGAAAACCTATTTGCCCCCTCTTTTTTTCATATTTGTCACAGTTAAATTATTCAGATCAACCAAGTTGTTATATTATGCTGATAGATAACTAGAGTAAATACAAAATGCAATTTTTATATGATGATTTAATTTATTAACGGAAAAATCTGTCCAAACCTGCCTGGACCTATCTTGCTAAATCATGACGGCTTCTGTCATCATGTCACAGGTGACACTTTTATTTGGGGAACTGAGTTGCTCTATGCAGGTAACGCAAACTGGATAATGAAATTACTAGTACATGTATATTATCTTTTTTAACTACACAAAATGGCAACATTAGTGTTGTAGATTTATCACTGTATTCAGCAGAAATGCTACGACTCTGCCAACGTGGGCTACGTCTTTCACTCACTATTGGGCACTAGAGGTGTCTGTGATGGCTGAAACAGAACTATTACAATGTAGTCGCACAAACATAGGTCAGTTTAATTTACAACACTGTCAATTGTTAGTTGTTACTAGCAAACAACCCTTGCTTTTTCTTAAGTCAGGAAAAGAAGACTGACTCAAAATCATCACCGCTCGTGTTTAACATAAGTCAAACTATTAAGGCACAGGAGAATAATATAACACTAACACTGCCGTGTTTTGGAGTCATTGTGACTTATTGTAGGTAACGTTACAGGGCTAGGCCACAACTGGAACAGGCTAACGCTAAAAATCTGAACACTAAATGCTTAGGTTAATGCTAACGCTAACAGATACATAGCTTAGTTGGTTACCTTACACATTAGCTACACTACAGCTGCTGCTGCCCACGTAATTTATTTATTAACATGGCTAAAAGAACATGATGGTGGTGTTTAGAAATATTTGTCACCAGAACAACACTCACGTTAGCTTGTTTTAAAACGTCAGATTAACCTGTGCAGAAAACGATGGTGACTTTTGTGACTCCCATCTACTGAATAAGAAAACATCATATACAAGGGCTATTGCCAAGTTAACCAAAACAGGTAATCTCATTTGGACACTTTTTTAACGAAAAAATGTACGTTACTGTGTGACATTACCTCTATTCACAGCCGTCAAGCCTGTTGACCTTAACTCCACCTTCGACAACGACGGCGCCGAGGTTTAAAATTTAGGAGTGGCCTCGTTAACTGGTGACCGTAGTTACGGCAGCTGTTGGAAACGGGGAAAAAAACAGAGATCAGATTATTTCTTGTACGTGATGCAGTTACTTAAACACAACACTGAAGACCATCTACATTATTTTGTTTTAAGAATGTAATGAAGACTATCTGCATTGACGAAGACAGCAAATGTGATCTTTTCCTGTTTCAACACCTGCCGTAACTACGAGCAACCAGCGCCGCATTCGGAAGATGGTCACAAGTTAATGTAGTAACTGGCAAATTTGCAACACCGTCACTTGATTCCGGATAGTTTCACCCAAAACTCAAATACGAAGTCACTCTACATTCACAAAATGTTTTAATAAACACACAAGCAGGAAATATTTTGGCAACATACCAGGAGAGAAGAAAGTCACTGTTTTGAGTTTGAAATACTACAAACTACAACTACTCAGGAAAAAGTTGTTTAATCAAATATGGCGCAGAAGTTCTTCTTCACTACTTAACTGTGGCACCGTTTAGCAGGACTGCGCTCAATGCTGCCTCTGGTGGCCGAATGTAATTAACAGTGATCAATATAGATTGGTATTGTTTATAAAATATTTAATATTTGACTACATTATCCCACAAAAAACACAAATGTACACATAAGTACGGAAAACGTTTATAAAAATGGAGGAACAGGAGGAGCACAGCCAGAGTCCTACAAAATGACCTCCAGCTGGCCACTGATGTACATGTTTCTGCTCAAACTGTCAGAAACAGACTCAATGAGAGTGGTATGAGGGCTCGACATCCACAAGTGGAGCCTGTGCTCACAGCCCAACACCGTGCAGGCTGATTGGCATTTGCCAGACAACACCAGGATTGGCAGATTCGCCATTGGCGCCCTGTGCTCTTCGCATATGAGAGCAGGTTCACACTGAGCACATGCGACAGACTTGACACAGTCTGGGAACGCCATGGAGAACATTCTGCTGCCTGCAACATCCTCCAGCATGATTTGGTTTGGCGGTGGGTCAGTGATGGTCTGGGGAGGCATTTCCTTGGAGGGTCGCACAGACCTCTATGTGCTAGCCAGAGGTGCCCTGACTGCAATTAGGTACTGGGATGAGATCCTCAGACCCATTGTAAGACCATATGCTGGTGCAGTGGGCCCTGGGTTCCTTCTGATGCATGACAAATGCTAGGCCTCATGTGGCTGGAGTGTGTCAGCAGTTCCTGCATGCTGAAGGCGAGGGAATGGCCTGCCCATTCCCTAGACCTGAATCCAATCTGGAACATCATGTTGACTGATGCCCTAATCCAGGTCTGGGAGGAGATCCTTCAGGAGAACATCTGTCATCTCATCAGGAGCATGCCCAGATGTTGCAGGGAGTGCATACAGGCATGTGGAGGCCACACACACTGAGCCTCATTTTGCATTGTCTTGAGGAATTTCCACAGAAGTCGGATCAGCCTCTGATCTGACCTTTTTTTTGAGGATGATTCTGAATCCAGACCTCCATGGGATAATGATTTTGATTTCCATTGATCA
>OMLM01020531.1:113042-140225 GCA_900302695.1 Helostoma temminkii | reverse complement strand
GCTTTGTGTCTCGAAGAAGCTGCTATAAATACAGTAGGAGTCTCTTCCTCTCACTCACTCACACACACACGCAGTCACACACACACACACACACACACACACACACACACACACACACACACTCCTCAATAGTAACTTATATCAGCATCCAGTTTTTTATTCAGTGGTTTGTTCAGCAGCTCGTCTGTACTCTCTATTTCTTCCATTGGAAAAAGAAAGGTTTCCATCAAGTGAGTCACTCAGTCCACACTGAGCTCAGAAAAACATGTTGTCATGGTTCTGATGTGGCTCATGAATAAATATTATATGATTGTATACTGTGTGTGAGTACTCTGGTAGTTCAATATTGGAAAAACAATAGAGAACTGGCAGAATAATAACTTTTCAATTGGTTGACTTGTGACTGTATATTCACCCATGTGCTTTTATCTGGTCTTTATGTCACCCTGGCAGTATTTCTCACATCAACCTGGGCAGCCTGCAGTCTGGCTGTCTTTGTCCATTTTACTGATTAAAGCACACACACATGCACGTTTTTACTATACATACAGTACGTGATAGTACATTCACACAACCACACAAGCAAACTGAGTCTGTCCCATTCCATCCATCTAGACAGTAGTTAATAGAGGTCAGATCAAAAAACCCTAAGCCTACGAAAAAAGGAAAAATGCTACCTGACAGCCATTCTGTTGAAGAGATTAGATGAGAGTAGAGGGGGTGACACAGGCGAGGAATGGGGGGAGGAAGGGTGGAGAGGATGGAAGAGTGGAGTAGGGT
The DNA here is from genome assembly GCA_900302695.1 of Helostoma temminkii. Classification (NCBI taxonomy): domain Eukaryota; kingdom Metazoa; phylum Chordata; class Actinopteri; order Anabantiformes; family Helostomatidae; genus Helostoma; species Helostoma temminkii. The sequence continues at coordinate 139,445 of OMLM01020531.1, read as the reverse complement.
AGGCAAGTAGATTAAGGCTGCAGCTCTAATAGAGCTGTCTTTGAATCTGAAATCTGTGAAGCAAAGAAAGACTCGGGAATCATAAAACATCTGAACATGGAAGGTGAAAAAATGTTCTTCTTCTTCGAATAGGAAAAAATATGAATACTTAGATTATGAGTAGACTATGCTGCGATTCAAAATTAGATTGGGTGCTGGACTTTCATTGACAGTTAAAGCTGCAATAACTCATATTATACACATTTTCTAAGAAATTAAGTGATAATGGGACCAGATGTGTTGTCTCTAAGTTATTCTACTTTATTTCATGTTTATGGGTTACATACAGACTTCCTGTTGCTATTCAGTACAGTGAGACTGTAGCTGTGAAAATACTCCAACTAAAAAGTCAAAGAAAGTGCTTCCTCGTTACAGATTTGAAATCAAGCCACACGTGCCAAGTGTCTCAAGTCACTTACTGTTCAAAATTACTCCCTTTTCACTCATTCACTGCTGCTAGCTGCTAAGCTGACTGATCACTAAAGTCAAAACACAGTAGTGAGATGTTTAATGAACTGCTATTAAATTTCTCTTTTAGCTGGACTTTGTGTGGAGTTCTAATTATCACATTAACATGCTAACACACAAAACTAGCATGCTGGCATTGAGCTCAAAACACAGCTTCTAATTCTGTTTGCACTATTATCACCATACAGTAAAAGAGCTTCTTCCCTGTAAGAAATATGCTCCTTATAAACATATTCCATATAAACCAAGTGGCTAAATCCAGACTTTTTATATAATGGCCGTGGTCTGTCATGTAGCTGTTTTCTTAATGTTGTTTTTCGCTGTGAATTACACACATACTCTCACACGGGGCAAATCCTGAACTGAGAAATCCAAACACCCAAGCAGTTTCTTTCATCACCCAAAAGCCATTTTCTGCTATGATACTGCAGCCATATAGTCGGTAAGCCTTCACAGCGTTCAGTGTGGCTTTGTGGATGTGGCTGGCAGACATTTGGGCTCTCTATTCTTTCCACAGTCAAACTGTCACGCTTTGAATGGCCTTCACTGTGGTACAGATTGTGTGGCCCGGGGCGGGACACAGGATTTCAGGATTGTCAAAATTGCTTTACTCCTCGCCTTCCTACACCTTCTCCCTGGTGTAGGGATATACTATGTGCAAAACATTATCAAACAATTTTTGTAGCCTGAAATTTTGTAGCCTTTATTTGAAAAACCACTGATCCAGAAGCATTTGCTAACAAAGGGGTGACTAATTTCCATCATGTGTCTGCTTTATTTTTCACTGTGGATTGTGGCATGCTTTAACTGTGGCTATTTTTGGACTCAGCCACACATACACACATACACACAGCAATAACATAATAAGTGTAAATGGTGAGTAGAAATCTTGTGACTTCACTTTGCCACGATCCGATTTCACCCTCCACCCCCACATGATATCATAGGACAGCTTAGGAAAACCAGGTTCATGCCAACAAAAGGGTTGCGAGGTGTGACTAATTGTACTGATTGTAGAGCACTTTTCAAATAAAGATACTGTGAATGATAAACAAATAATGGAAATTAACAATAGCGCAAAGAAACAAAAACTCAAAGGTAAATAAAGAAAATAAAAGGCATTATGGTAACCATATAAAACTAAGATGAGGTGAAATGAAATGAGGTGAATAACAAGATAAAATGTTGTAAATGTCAGTGTACACTCTGATAACACACTACAATACAGTTACCAAAAAAGAGGCTAATGGACCTCAGACTCAGGCAATAGCTTCTGGGGTATTTGCTGATGTGTTTGGACGTATGTGTAAGACTCAACATTAAACACAATGTCCGTCTTTACTGCACTCTCTCCTTCTTTGGCTTTTGTTCAGGAGAATTGATTGTTCTTTTCTTTGCCGTCGAGATGGATCGCAGCACTGGCAGGCAGCATTTGCTGCCATCCAACTTCGTAAATGTGCTTTCATAGCCTCGGTTACACTAATCGTTAATTACTCACCCCTGCACTGTGCAGGTCTTGCTGGTTGCTATAGTGACATGGCCCAGCCACTGGTAATATGCTGCTGTTGTGACTGCGGTCTGTGCTTTTCATTTGATTCATTGTTTTATTCGATATATGAAGTCTCTTCGTACAGTACAGCTGACTGGACTGGATCTCCTGTCTTTGATATGAAATTCATGAAAGTTTAGCATTTTATAGGTTTTCACTGAGGATATCAAGGTCTATTAATAAGACACGCTTGCACAGTTTGAGATTTTAGATGCACTCTGTCACTGGATTTTAACAAAACCTGTGGAAGGTTAAATCATTGTGAAGAGGAGACTACATTGTATTGCTGTGTGTCTGTCTATGTATGGATGTGTCTCTTTAATGTGTTTTATTTGACTTTATAATTCACAAACAGGACTTTAAAAATCTTAAACCGTCTTAAAATGAACTGTTCTGTCTGAGAACATAACACACTGTCTGCCAGCTATTGGTATGTCCTGCAATATAGAAGCAGTCTTTTGCTATAATAAACAATGTTTGCCGTTACTCTGTTGATTTTACATTTCTCATCCGTTTCTTTTTCCTTCTCTCATTCAGGCCAACCAGCTAGGAGTTTATCGAGCATTTGTGGATAACTATGAGCTTGCTGTTGAGACAGCAGAGAAGTGCTGCCAGGCGAACGCACAGTTTGCTGAAATCTCTGAGGTAAGAAAGAAAGAAAGAGAAAAAGTGAACTGTTACTAGTTTAGTTGTTGCTATAGCTGTGATTTGTGTCATGGGATCATTTTACCACCATGTAAAGTCATTCGGTCAGACACTTAACCCCTGCATGCCAGAAAATTATCTAATTAAGTTTCACAAGTTGTTAGTTTTTCTTTTTTTTTATGGAGCAATGCTGTATCTAATTAAGGTAAAAGTAGGTTAATGTTCAGTTGAACTTTTGTCACACAAATCTTGCTTTTCATTGTTTGTGTATGTGGTTGGTGAGGTCACACTGCACACTTTTTGATTTATGTGCTGCTTTCCTTTCCACAAATGGTAATAAAGTTTTGTGTAATTCTAACAAAGCTTTGCTCGAACTTCAAGACGTGTAATGTGTGATTATTCCAAAAGTCTAAAATCGGTGCAGAACAGTACATCTTGCACATAGAAGAACACAAAATTGTTGGTGTTTGCAAGAAAATAGAAACATGGTTGTACAGTTTGTGGAAGAGGGAGTCGCCTAGTCAAACACAAAAGATGACAAACCTACAACAGTGTATCACTGTTAAATCATGTGTTATTAGGGAAAGGAAGCACTTCTAAGGGGTGTTAGGAGTGTATAGAAAGAATCTATTGTGCAGCTGCTTTCTCACTGATGTACTGTACTTGTGAAACATTCTCTCATTATTCACCCACACAGCTTTTATCATTTTAGTCTCAACTATTGCAGCCAGTGGCAATTTTGTGTGTTGAATGAGACAATGCAGTGGTTGGTTGTTGGTATTTTTTTTACTTTGAGCTCTCAGCTTGGTCTCATTCTCATCTCTCACCAGTCAATCAGAGCTCAGACAGACAGACAGACTGTAGATGAGCCTTTGCAGCATAATAGCTCTGATGGTTTTGTACATGCTATCTTTTTCTCAAAGCATAAGTCCCCAACACGTTCAGTAGCCCAGAACATTTTCTGTTATCATGGTCAGTAAATATTTGAAAACACCTATTCTCACATCTTCAGTCTTGTAGAGGCAGATATAACAACATTTTCCCTGGTTTAAATCTATATTCCCAACAGTGTCACATTCAGACAGGCTAACATACACAACCCCGACAGTACTACAGCTCTGTGGATACATTCTGAGATTTTTCTGTTTGTCCTGCTGCCTCAAAAATGACTTTCAGCAATTAATATAGTAGCATAATTAACTGTAACTGTAATTTGTTGTGGATGGCTTGTTTTAATTGCATAGTCTACATTAAAATGGAGCAAATGTGCACTTAATTTATGTTAGTGGAGTAAAACTAAAATTATATTAGAAACTATGCACATGTAGCAGTCTGATTCCTAAGGTCTAGCTCTTGAAGCACCTCTTTTTCAGTCCTCTCAAGCATGTGCCAGTTTCTGATTCATCATCAGTCTTCGTCTGTGTTTTATGTGGTCTACCAGATAGTGTTGAGGCGATGTCTACATGTAGAATGGGGAATTCATCATTGAGGGTTGTTAATGGCCTAAGTAATGATGCATGACTCTGAGCCATCTGAACGAGATGGTGGGGGAAAAAGCTGCTGAGGATGGCATAATTAATTTGAAAGTGGGTGACCCAGAGCTAGAGCAACCATAATAACCTCACATCACTTAACTGTACTGAACTGGTTTTTAAAGGTCTTTTTGAAAGGGCATTTCACTGCATTGCATGAACCTGCCTTTTGTGTCCAAACAGAACCTGAAGGTGAGGAGCCCCAAGGACTGTAAGGACCAGACAGCCAAGAACTCTCTAGAGGGTCAGTTTCCTCATGTTGCTATTCAACATGAGGGGTTTTTAAAAATACATTGAAATTATCTGAGTATAAAATATTATAGTACTATTATAGTACTGTCATATAAACAATTAAATCTGACTTTCCCTCTTTTTAATTTATAGCTTTGCTTTATAAACCAGTGGACAGAGTGACGCGCAGCACGTTGGTTCTTCACGTAAGTAAGAGTGAGCACTGAATTAGCAAAACTCCTCGACAATGTTGCTCCACAGTTGAGTTGTGCTTTATTACTTGCCTCAGTTGTTCACAATCTACCAAACATTTTCATCATCCTACCGAAAATTCATCAAATATAGCTGTAATGCAGGATTTGATTGTGTACCATGTTATGACCTTTTAATTGCATGTCTGCATGCATACATTAATCTGTATATGTGTAATGGTAAATGTCTACTGCTGTACCACAGGACCTGCTCAAACATACACCCACCAGCCACCCGGACCACCCGCTTTTGCAGGATGCCTTGCGTATCTCCCAGAACTTCCTGTCCAGCATTAATGAGGAGATGGCACCGCGACGCCAGTCTGTGACTGTCAAGAAGGGAGAGGTAAGCGTTCAGAGATTTACAAAACAAGCCAAAGATTGCTCAGAGTGAAAGTGATACACAGTCTGTAGCCTAGTCTTGTACCATATCCACTAATTTACACATAATATAAAAGAAAAATTATATAAGACAAGGCTATTGGTACTAATATACTGAATTACCCAAGCAGCCAATGCTACTGAGAGACCTGAATGTGTCTTATTGTATGTTGTAGTATTTGTTTAATGTTGTGGAAACAGAACTCTAGTCTAATATCCATGAAACATACTATAAAATAAAAGATACAGTCTTACACCCCTTAATATGAACTATCCTACTAATGAACTAGATCAATGTACTGTATCTAAGTGTATCGTGTCTGCACTGCTTTAGGAACAGGAAACCCTCCCCAGATAACCTTGAAGTCACTGTCAAATGATTGTACGCCTGTACAGGGGCCACCAATCTGCATCCTAGAGCAGAGTCCATGTCCTTATATGGTCATGCTAGGGTTGCTTAGTGGAGGGTGATTCTCTGTTTGTGCTGTGTCTCTCATGTGGCATCCCCACCTCACCCTCTCCTTACATACACAGATATACAACCCAGCCTCCACTGTTTCTTTCATCCCTGGAGATCACTTGACACACATAAATGTATGTCTCTTGATTGATAGCTTACGTGACACTCCCGTATATAATGCTTTGTAATGAGCCACCAGTTTGCTCTGAGTGGCAGTTTCCAAGTTAATTATTCATAAATGGAGGGTGGAAGAGCACGAGCAAAAAGGCCGCGTCGGCTCCTCCCTTTGCTCACAGGGGGGTCATTACCACACCCTTTCCACACACTCACACATATCACACTGACTGCCTTTTTCCTGCTCTTGTTTGCCTTTGAACATACACACACACACACACACACACACCCCTCCCTTCCTATCCCTGCAGGTCCCAGTGCCCTCCCAGTCTGGCCAGACCTCCACACCAATGATCAAATATTTATGATGGATACATGAAAGCAGCACTTGGAAATTAGTGGTGCTCATTATATTGTACTTTGCTGTAGGTTTCTGTCTGCATTTCACTAACTGTGAAATTGAGTGCTGACACCCATAGCACACATTCACGCTCTTAAGTGTTTGCTGAAGCCTGAATTCTGTACACATGACCATGAATACAGTGTCTGGTTTTACTTAGTAAAAGAATTATCCTCATATAATCATTTGCCGAAACATTTAACACACATCTAATTTTACTAGAATTTTTTGCATAAAAATGTTGAATTGTTGTTTGATGGCACACAGGACTGTTCGCACAGTCAGGATTTAAACATTGTGTTTAAACATGGCATTCCCTGCAGTTTTTTTTTTCCCATTTTTCATTCGTTGTGATGGTGATGAGAACAATCAAATAGTACAAGAAAGAGGTCACAGTGTTCAGTTATGATCTGACCTGAAATCTATGAAAGTATGACTCTAATCTTCCATGTGTACACACTCGTGAGTAACCTGTGGTACGTTCAGTGGAGGCATGCAGGGGCACAGCAGCACAAGTGGCCCCAGGACGCCCTCATCAAGCGAGTTGAGGGGAGGGGACAAACAGAAGCTGCTTAATTAAAATGCAAATGACGGTGCTGCCTAACTCTCAGTTCACCTCCTCGCTCTGCTTTGTTTACCTTTGGGATACATATGTGTGTGTGCGTGTGGAGTAGAAATGCACACACACATCTGTATGTGTCTTTCACTCTATCATCACGCAAATGCATCCCCATATTTTTCACAAGCACCTTTGAGCGTGTATTCTAAATATAAACTCGGATCTTTTGTAAGTTCATGCCATTACTTGTGCACATGCTCTCAGTGAGGCTCCACCAGGAGATGGTCAATATTTAATCTGTGTTCTGTGCTGTTAGCGTGCTCACCCTCACGTTGCTCTACTTCCACATTAATGCTGCAGCTATTATGAGATACAGAGAAAGTCTAATTTCTCCTACTGGCTGCTGGATATAATGAAAATGTCATCTGATGCGCTGAGACAGCTGGTTTGTTAAGGTGTCTTTTTCTTGGTAGCAGTGCAAAGCAGTAGCATAAGCACATTTTAAATTCATCCAATTACTGATTTGCCAGCAAAATTCATCTGAAATACTCTTTGTCTGCATCCAAAGAGAAAACAATCTACCTTAGGTAACTAAAAGAAAGGTTTCTACAGGTGTGGGCAGTGAGTAAAGGTGTCAGACCTTTTCAGTTGTTTGTTGTTTGTTTAGCCTCTACCAAGGATTTCTGATGACAGCATTGAATGTCAGAATAAACAGGTGCTTTTACATTACCATGTTGTTGTGATTCATTTTATCCATCCACATTACTGCCATTCATTTCCACAATGTTGAAAGCCTGTAAATCCATAATCTGGCTGTTATCCCTCCTTTTATCTTATCTCTTTGTCATGAGATCAATGCAGGAGAGGATTACTACTGAGCATTGATGGGAGGTGTAGTTTCTCTGTGGGTTATTTTAAATCCCTTTAACTTGCCTGAACACAAAGACAGATCTAGTGTCTCCTGTGTGACACAAAAGAGCTACCTTATCAATATTTTGCTGACTTGTCATTTTAATCTGTCAGCATTAGGACTTGGTCAGTAAAGGTTCTTTCAATGTAGTAATCTCATCTATCTAATCTGCTGTACTACAATCATTAATCCAGTCCACTGTAAGAATTTAGTACTGACTGAGCCTTATTGTAACAAACTCATCTTGTTGCATCATAATTTTGCTTCATGAACCATGAAATTTTAACTATATTGTGAAAAATACAGAGAACTCTCATGTTAATTTCTATAAAAATACTTAAACAATACCTTCATGTTCAAGCCGTATAAATCTGAGGACCACACCGAACTTTACATTTACTGTAGGTGCAGACTTTTATAGCTGTGACCACACCCAGCTGATGTGATGTACAGACGTACCATGGTAGATCACTGCTGTACGGGGTTTGGAAAAAACATGTCACCACTGTGAAACAGGGCAGCCCAGTTTACTGAACTGGACACAGTTACTCTGAAGTTAGTTTACAAAGAAAGTTAGAAAAGGAGAACAAAAACTGAAGGAGCACAAATATGTCTCCTTCTTCTTTTGGTTGCTCCCTGTAGGGGTTGTCACATCTCTCTCTGTCCCAATCTGTTCTCTGTATCTTGTCACACCAATCTCACATGTCCTCCATCACCACATCTGTGAACCTCCTCTTTGGCCTTCCTCTTCTCGTCTTGTCTGGCAGCTCCATCTTTAGTATTCATCTCCCAATGTACTCCCCATATCTCCTCTGTCACTTTTCCTCTGTCTCCGAACTATCCTACCTGCAGTGTCCCTCTCATATAGTCATCTCTAATCCTGTCCATCCCCATCACTCCCAGCAATAATCTCAGCATCTTTAATTCTGCCACCTTCAGCTCTACCTCCTGTCTTTTTGTCACTGCCACTGTCTCCACTAAATACAACATAGCTGGTCTCACTGTTGTCTGATGCCTTGCTCCACCCACCCCACCCTGTCTGTACCCTTGTCTTCACTTGTCTAGTACACTCCCCATTACTTTGAACAGTTGACCATAAGAATTTAAACTCCTCCAGCTTAACCACCTCTACTCCTTCCAGCTGCACTATTCCATCACCTTGTCTCTAATTTACAACAGTGTACTCCATCTTGCTCCTCCTGACTTTCATTCCCCTTCTCTCCAGTGCGTACCTCCATCTCTCCATGCTCATTTCAGCCTGCTCCCTACTTTCGCTACACATCGCTGTGTCATTTGCAGACATCATAGTTCATGAATACTCCTGTCAGACTCAGCCATCAACCTGTCCATCACCATTGCAAATAAGAATATATAAGCATAAGAATTGCAAAACTGTACAGAAAGTGCCTGATTTGTAGCAGTGATGCAAATCATACTGTAACCCTGATAGAGGATGCAGCCAACTGCCTTTGAGGGTGACATTTTAGGGTTTTAGTAATTGATTAAAACCCTTCAGCCATTAAAATTTAATATGTGTGGTGCCCAGATGCTGAATGCTAGTGAATTTGATGAGCTTTAAGTTTCTTTAAGTTTCCATTTTTACATTACCAAACTCATGACAGCCCCGTGAGCCTCAGCTCTAATTTCTTAACCACTAATTAGCATAGACAACACATTAAGATTGTAATTTTTAGCATGTTAGCATGCTGGTGTTACTATTTAGCTCAAAGCTGTCATGTATAAGAACATATTAACAGCTGTAAACATGGCTGTAGAGCTTCAGTCAGGTTTCTACATCTGTTTTCATATATTACCTTTAAAGTTTAATGACTTTAAAATGCATTAAATGTCCTTTAAACCACAACTTTAGTTCAGTCTTCACTGATGATGATGGTATAATGTTTGGTGTTTCTGACATGGTTGCATCTCAAACTGTCTAAAAATGGCTTAAACTCCAGTATTTCTCATTCCCACATTTTAATATGTGATGCTGTATTTAATGAGTATGCCAAAGCTATGAGCAGCAGTTGAACTGATGTCTCATTCTCACTCCCATACAGTGCACATGTTAAATATAGACTGACATGACAGCATGTAGACTGACAGAAGCAAGGCAAGATGGAGGCTTTATTTTTATTCCTGTTAGAAAATATCCCAAAGGCATTACATTACATGTTCGCTTCATAGATGTGTCATTCCTGTGCTATCAAAACCCCAAAACTCTGAGACTGAATCAATCCAGCGAATACTACAATGCCATGTAGTGACAACATATGTCAGTCATTGTGGATGAGCAAGTGAAACCAGGAATGAGGAAAATTAAAGAATGAGTTAAACATACATTTTAGTTTTTTATGTTATTTCTTGGTGTGTGTGGACTCTCAACATCTCTTTTAACACTGGAGACAAATCCAGACAGGCCGAAAGCCACTCATCTGTTTATCTATCACAAACCGTCATCATTCAGGCTCTATTATTTGGTAATACGTAGAAAAGAACTGCAGTAGAGCATCTCTGCTGGACGTTTTCTTTCTCCTTTTGATGCTTTCTCCCCTTTCACTCTCTGTCTTTCTCACCCTTCCTCCACTCTTCCCCATCATGCACAAGTGCTAACACTTAGTGACACAGCCTGATCCTCCTCTTTGCCAGCAGTCAGGTTTTCTAAGCACATAAACCTCTCCTACAATAGCATCAGCTCTACTCCAGTGTGTTCTGGCTGTGACAGTAACCGTGTGTTCTTGACGGTGGTAGGGGCCACCAAGGTGTACATAGGGATGTGGTTAGTTCAGCACAAGAGTGATGTCATGATTGATGGCCTTGCTATTAGGGAATTATATGGTTGAGTCTGGAGGGAGGTGTGCTGATGTAGCATTCAAGATATTGATGGGCAGATCTACTTGAGTTTTTTTGGTGTAGATGTCAGCAGTAGATGCACTGTAAAACCCCTGTGTCTGCATATTGGTAATGTTCATTATGTTCATTGCTACTGAAAAAGAAAAATGTTGGCCAGTAGTGTCTGTTTTAACTGAACAGATTATCTTCCAGATTACAATTTTGTTCAATCATAAGTCGGCAAACATATAAAACTCATTTGTTCCAATCATAAGAGTGAAAAATATACCACAATAGTTCTTTCTTTTCTGTCCCCTGCCTGTTCCATCACTAAATGTTATCCCTCCTGCCCAATAGGTTTATGCACTGTGTCATAAAAGTGGATTGTGTATTCCTGAGTTTTGGTTTGACTTCTATCTGCTCTGGTGTTTTAAAGCCTTTCTTGTTGAAAATGTGTTTTGTTCTGCCCCCTTTTGACAGAGAAGAGCATTACACATCTCATTACATAGTCTGACATCAGTGATAAGTCCCAGGGCTCCAAATATCACTTTTCCTTTTCCTCCATAAGCTCATTTACCCCCCACCCCCGCCTTGTCTCCTCCAAGTTCCTTGCTGTTATAAGAGAAGCAAGAATTTGATTTGCGAGGAGCGGATTAGAGATAAACATTTTGGAAGCAGCCCGACACAAAGAATCTGCAAACTACTGGTGTCCTTTCCACAAAATATAACAGACTTTTACTGTATCTTAGAAATTGACTTGTCACAGATGCTATATACTGAACATACCAATACATTCTTATGCAGACAACTAACACAATGAAAAGAATTATTATTATTATTTTGTCATTTGAATTTCATTAGTAATGCTTTCAAAATGTGGTTTATTGGCCATTTGTTGGCAACAGTGTAATTATAAATGCCTAAGATATTGAGATACTAACCCACTGTTACTTGTTGTTTCCACAGAACCGACAGCTGCTGAAGGACAGTTTCATGGTGGAGTTGGTGGAGGGAGCCAGAAAGCTGCGACATGTCTTCCTCTTTACTGATCTGCTGCTCTGCGCCAAACTGAAGAAACAGATCGGAGGGTAGGAAACATGCATGTTTTAGTATTAAACTAACTAAGTAACTGCACATACAATACACACACAGTGTGCATATAATACAACACAAGTACATCAATATGTGCAAGTGGCCAGTAGTTATGTAGTGCAGATGATAAGTGGATCTTTCACATCTCACATCAATGCAGAATTAAATAAATACTTCTGAAACATTTATGTCTTCAGTTAACACACAAAGTAAATACTCTGAAACTTGAGATACATAAATTCTAAAAATTTAAAAATAATATATATAACCAAAATATAACTTTAACATCATTATGAACTGACATAAAAAGGGGACATCATACTATCATCAGTTCATGTCACTGAAACCTCTTCTGCAGCTCATTTTAGTGGTCTCAGGTCAAATTCTCAAGCACGATGGAAATAATTATTTGAAAAATATTTGTCAGTAGGGGGAGAGGGATGTGAGGCAAAGATGCAGTGTGAGGTGAAGGGAATTGTTCCATGCTGGTGTTCTGAAAACAACAGGACGTTAGTTGGATATATTGTGTGTTAGTAGTTTGGCATTCTGATCAGCACAGTTGGCAGATTCTGTAGCAGCATTCGTTCATAATTCATAGAGTGAATCAAAGAGGAATTAATTGTTATAAAAACCTTTCTTTGACACAATCATACTCCTTCTTAGATGCAAAACTCTTTTTACACTCACACACTGAAGAGACCCTTCAGTAAGTTCAACAGTTGCAATAAACATAGAAAAAGACTTATAACTCCAGACCTTTGCTAAGAATTACCACTTTTCTTCAGTATCAAAATTATCCAGTGGCATTTGTTGTTACATCAGTAGGTTTATTGGAAAAAGAAACTGCTAATAGATAATTTGGCATACTTTTAATAGTGCTAGATAAAAAAAACAAGTTTAAGTTAAACTCCCCAGTGTAATTTACTGAATAATTGGTAATATTACACTTCTTTCTTATATTCTTGAAAAAATTGTGTCTATGTTTCTCTCCTGCATAAGAGCCAGTAATTTCTGACTTTCTTGTTTAACTTTTCTATTTTTATTCCATTCATACTTGTTCCTTTTCCCCCACCTCTTTTTTCCTTTTTATCCATTTGCAGGAAAAATCAACAGTATGACAGTAAGTGGTACATCCCTTTGACTGAGCTGACCTTCCAGGGCCCTGAGGAGACTGAGCCACTAACCATCCCTCAGGTCCCAGATGAAGAGCTTGATGCCATCAAGGTTAAGATCTCACACCTCCGCAGTGAGATTCAGAGAGAAAAGGTGAGAATATACACTGATCCAGAGATATATACCAATCAGGGTTGATATTATACCCTAATATTATACTGACTACCTGTACAGTCTAATGCAATCCAACACAACAGAGGTGATGTTTCTTGCGATTTGAGAACCTTACTTTGTTAAAATATGTTGAGGAGTGAATATAAAAGTACATTTTGGTGTAAAATTGTAAGGAGTTACTACTGAATAAATATTACTTCACAAACAATGTAACTTGATCAACGTAAATGTACACACACGTTCAAATATCTTCATTTCTGTGATTTCAGAGAGCCAACAAGGGTTCAAAAGTCATCGACCGTCTCCGGAAAAAACTGTCTGAACAGGAGTCCCTTCTCTTGTTAACATCGCCAAGCATGCCTCTAAGAGTCTACAACAAGAATGGCAAGGTGAGGATGCTCTTTCTTCTTAAACTGTTACTTCATTTTCTTTTTTATCATTTTTACCCCACTATTTTCTTCCTACTGCTCCCTGTACACTCTTCTTCTCCATCTTCCATCTGTTCTCGTCATTTTACGCATTGTGGTCGTCCTATGTTTCATTCCAAGCACAATATCCCCCCACTAATCTTCTTCAAGGTAAAATTTCCTTGGTCTGTCTCATACTTAGTCTAGCAGTTATAAAATTAATGATGGCTGAATGACATTATGTAACTACAGATTAAAATTGTTTTATTTTAGTTTCCTGCTTAGTTTAAGTAGTGAAATAACATCCATTTGTGTGTGTGTGTATTTGTTTCAGAGTTACAGTTTCCTGATATCATCTGACTATGAGCGTGAAGAGTGGAAAGAGATAATCAAAGAACAACAGAAGAAATGTATGTGTCCCAGAAATGTCTTGCTGAACAAAGCCCGATCAGCCAAAACCAGTGATTTTATATGTGAAAACATTTTTGGAAAGCACAGAGAAAACAGCTTAAGACTAAGATCATCTTTGTGATATTAATGCCTACTATACCTTACGGCCTCCCCTTTAGGTTTTAAAACCTCCTCCTTGTCCTCTATGGAGCTGCAGATGTTGACCAGCTCCTGTGTCAAACTACAGACTGTCCATCACATTCCACTTAGTATCAATAGAGAAGGTGAGTGACTTATTTATGTACTTGAAATTTATGTACTTGAAATACTTTTCAGCATTTGTTTTGCACAGCAGCTCTTATGTCAACTATAAAAAATTGTTTGTTTGTTGAAAAAAAGTGGTAACGCGTAACACTGTAAATGTGGGTAAAATGAGGATTAAGAGAATGCAGATATGTTTATACTGCGCTGTTTAATCCCTTCCTTCTAAGTCTGATTCATCTCCAAAACAAACAGAGATATTCATGTTTTTCTAAAACGTCCTCGCTGTCTTTTTTTTTCTCTCTGATTCCCGACTGTTTTTCCAGAGGAGGAATCCACCGGTCTCTATGGGTTCCTGAATGTAATCGTCCACTCCGCCTCCGGCCTCAAACAGAGCTTGAGTGAGTCACTCACCTTTAGCCTCCTAGCAAACAACAGAAATTCAGATCAGCAGACCAAATGAGTTTCTGGGAAAGCTCAAATAATGTGACCACTGAGTAGTACATAATAATGTTGGAAGCTCAGATTTGTTTTCAAGGCTCAATTAGTTAATGTTTATTGGTCTCCTATCTGTCAGATCTCTACTGCACATTGGAGGTGGATTCTTTTGGCTTCTTTTCAAGTAAAGCCAAGACGAGAGTGTATCGATATACAACTGAACCCAAATGGAATGAGGTAAGAGGCATACTAAGCATGCAATTCTGGACATGAATGAAGGATCCCTGCAGAGTCCGTATTAACTGAGGGCTCAGTTATTATTAAGATTAGCTAATTAATACTCAGAGTCTGTTTTGCTGTAATAAAGTTAAAGAGTTTCACTTATTATTTTATCAGTGTTCAGTATTTAAAGGTATCACTGTGTTTCTCCACTTTAAACAAAGACAAACTGTGCATCAATGCATTTCCTTCTTGGTACAATTTTTCCTGCTTGTCCTGTATTTGACATCTGGCGCTGCAATCAGTTAGCTGTCCATTTTTGACTAATGAAAAGATGTCTAACAGAACCCACACAAAGGCATCTGCAGCCCCTGAAAACATATGGTAAACACACATATGCATGCAAGCACTCAAATGTGTATGCATTAATGATACAGTTGGATAAAAAGAGCTTTCAGACACAATCAGTGGACACGCTATTTTCAGCACTTTTTCCCGTCATGGACCTTTGAGGATTTTGTTCAGCAAAGTGGAAATAATATTGGCTAATGAGAAGTTTCTGGTGATGACTCACATATGTCCAAATGCTAAGTGGACCAACACGGTGTGGGCCTCAAAGCGATGTGCAAACCATATGCAGAGTGCTCCCTTAAATAATTACAGAGGATGCTGGTCAGCTGTGCATTGTGGTAGGATGTACTGCACCGTACAGCATTGGATTAAAGCACAGTTTCTGGAGGGAAAATCTATATATATTTACTGTCACTATTCCTGTCTCTGCGCATGTCATTGCACTGTCCTTTTAATAATACTCTTCACAAGTTTTGTTTGTTCCCTGTAGGAGTTTGAGATTGAGCTGGAGGGCTCTCAGACCCTGAGGCTGATCTGCTATGAGAAATGTTACAATAAGACCAAGCAGAACAAAGAGGATGGAGACAGCACAGACCGCATCATGGGGAAAGGACAGATCCCGGTATGTCATGACGTCACCCACCATGACTCACTACTGATGGGCAGTTATATCACTGCTACACTCACAAAGCATGAAATCTATTTAACTGCTTAGATTATGCATAATGTAGCAGCTGACTGATTAGATTAATTACCACAATGAGAAATTAAAGGGTAGGGGAGAGAGAATTACTGTCTGGTGCATATTTCTGAGTGTAACTCAGAAGATTTACATTGAAGCGAGGAGCTATGAAGCATTTTTGATAGAGTGACACAAATCTTTAATTTTAATATTATGCATATACACTTTAAGTTTAATGTTATGTTGTTTAAGTTTTTACAACATTCAGTAACAGTGACGCAGGTAGAAATACTTGAATATTATCATGTGTGTTATGTCTGCAAAGAAATGACACAATCCTGATGATACTACATGAAAAATCAAGATTGACAGCGTCCTCAAGAGTGTGGCTGCGAGACTGACAGTTGATATTTGCAGATAGATTGTGGATGAAGACAGCAGGTGATTAGGTGGCCAAAACAATGGCAGTGTGTATAATAATGCCAAGTGTCACTCAAGAGATTAACAGAGAGAAATACAAAGGTATGGCAGGGACAGAAAGATCTCTATAAAGCTCAATCTTTTAATATCAGTGTTTGTACAGATGATTTGTACTCTATATATGCAGCCATATATGATGTGACAGTGTGATAAGCTAATTTCAGCATCAAATCTACAAAAATACACACAAAGACATCCCTTTGTAGTTGCTTCTTTGTCACAATCAAACACAAAAGAAAAATACAAAACCTGTGAAAAAAAACGTTACTTGTTTATATGAGTTTAAATTATCGGTATTATAAACAATGGTGTAACATCACCTGCATGTCGTTTCATACTTTATGTGCAATTAATCTATAACAGTATGAACAGTTTGTTCAAATTGCATTAGACATCCACACTAGAAGTATTCTCCTTTCTTGTCCTCTGCGAAACTGTGAATTACAGTCACATGCTCCACCTAGTGGCTCCGTTGGTGCTAATCCTGTGACATGATTACTTCTTTTTGAATGATGTCATTGAAAACAAACCACCCACAGTGGTGAGAAAGTTGCTCTGCAGGATTTTCATAAACCCTTGCCAGAAACAGTAGCTGATAAAGCTGACATTTTACTATCCAGGTATAGTTTTACCAGGAAGCCACATCTGTGTCTTCTAATTCTTGATTTATATGAAATGCTCAATGGACGGTTGAATCTAAAATCTGTTTTAAACCGCAAGAAGCTACATAAAAACACTCCTATGTCTGCGAAATTACTCATAAAATACTATACCATAAAACAGCAAAATGTGAGATTTACAAAATTAAAGCATTTAAGTTTCAGTATTGTGCCCAGCTTTCCTAGAATAAATAATTTATTTTGCCCTAAATGTTGTATCATTCTCACCTTAAATATTTTTAAATATAATATTAAATGAAAGCCTGATTTTGCTACTTTCAAACAGTAAATTATTTAACCATCTACACAGTGGGCATAATCAACATCTTCAGTTCATATGGGTTGTGTCCACCTCCATCTTCTTTCATCTTTTTACACAGTACTTCTAAACTACGTTTATTAAGGTTTAGGTTTACATAGCTGTGATTTATTGGAAAATGATATATTGTTAAACAGCACAGGCCTTCCTAAACTTTATGTCACTGGAGGCTAGAGAAGATAAAATCATATTTGTTGGACAAAAACATTATCAGGAAGCAAGCGGAGCTCTTATGGCTTTACTGTTTTAGTGGACAGTAATTCTTTGGAGATGAATGGCTCTCAGCAGCGAAAGATTCAGTTATGAGAAATATGATGCAGCTTTGAACACAACCAGATGGGGCTTAGCCTAGGCAAACATACAACATACAGTATGCAGTGCACTGTCTGTGTGTATTTGTGTCAGATTTATACCCATCTTTTTATTGCCCCAATTGGCATGTATCTGTAGATCTGAGTGTGTTTGGGTGTGCATTTGGTCTCTTTAAACTTATTATGTATATATTTATTATCATGTTTATAAAATTATAGTGAAGGGATGTATCTTAACAGCAAAACCTACATTAGAAAACCTCTCCAATTGAGACATTTGTACTGAACGGTTGTACATCTCAATGCCCTGCTATGCTAACATAGCTAAGCAGTCCATAGTTTTTCTTATTGCAACTAAAAGCTCTGAAATTAATATTATTAAAACTAATGTATATGACTATTGTTAGCTGGTTGTACATACATACATACATATGTAAAATTAAGTCAACATACTGATCAGCCAGTTTGATCTTAGAGCATTTGAAAAAACAGGTTTAAATGCTACCTTTTCCATCATGTGTATCATGATGTGAATGTAGTGAAACATCGCTTTGATAAATCACGTTAGCATATATGCTATGATAAAATAATTCCTTTTGTGTTGCCTTTACTCAGCTTGACCCTCAGTCTCTTCAAGGCAAAGACTGGCAGAGAACAGTTATTCCTATGAATGGGGTGAGTGGATTTATGTTACTTTACTGCTTCCTATACTATTAAATAGTATACATTTAGTGATTTACTGCTTTATGTCAAAGTCCTAGGTATATAGCAATGAGCAATATTTAAAATTGTTAATTGTTATTAATTGTTGTTACTTTTAGACTGGCTTTTCACTCTGTAAACTTGTTTTAAGTGTAAACACTTTTTCCTGCATCAGATTGAGGTTAAACTTTCCATGAAGTTCACCAGTCGAGAGTTCAGCCTAAAGAGGATGCCCTCACGGAAACCCATGGGTGTGTTTGGAGTGAAGATCTCCACGGTGACTAAGTGAGTTGACATTTACATTCACAAAAACAATCATAGGGCCACCTGTGCTGTTAAACTCCATTTTCCTTACTGTTACTGGTCTGACCACATTTGTATTCTCCACTGACATTCCTCACAGCTTATTCCCAGTCCTCTGATTCTTTTCTGCACGTCCCAATATGTTTATTTTCACACACACTACAGTGCTGATGGGTCCATTTTAATGCCCTTTACTGTAGTTTAACTGATGTAAATGTTTAACTGAGGCACTCACCCCCTGTTTTCCTAGCTGACATCTCTAGCTGGATAAATGATTTGAGTGAAATGTGGCCCCGGAGGTAAAATGAAGGCATCACCAGTGTCAGCAGGATATATCAACAGGGAACATGCATGTGATAAATTTCCTGGCAATTAAACTAATAGTAGTCTTTAAACAGGATTGCCAGTCTATAGATTGTAAAACAATGTGTGGTCATTATTTTGTATGTATGCTGGTAACTGTTATACTTAAACACTGTATTCTTTAAACTGTTTGTGGTCATTAATGTTTGTGTTTCTGTCCAATTAGGCGAGAGCGTTCCAAGGTGCCCTACATTGTCCGGCAGTGTCTAGAGGAGATTGAAAGGAGGGGTATGGAGGAGGTCGGCATCTACAGGGTATCGGGAGTGGCCACTGATATTCAGGCTCTGAAGACCGCTTTTGACACAAGTGAGAACAGCCTTTAATTATATATAGTATGTTATTTGTGGAGTGGGTGTATATTACTACGGACAATATGCTGACATTTACATGGCATGGTGACTGCCTGCTTGTGCCAGTATGTTTCCCTGTCTTGTCATCTTCCTTAGCTGTTGCAAAACCTCACGTGTGAGTGTTCTCATCTCTCTTCTGCAGATAATAAAGATGTGTCTGTGATGATGAGTGAAATGGATGTCAATGCCATCGCTGGGACCTTGAAGCTATACTTCAGAGAGCTGCCAGAACCTCTTTTCACTGACGAGCTCTACCCCAACTTTGCCGGCGGCATCAGTGAGTGACTGGGTTATTGACTTTGTCATTTCATCAAACAACTTCAGTGAAATAATAAATTAATAATCAGAACTACTGACTATGCAGTAGCAGCTTAGCAGCAACAGTAGCAGCAACTTAGGCATGTCTACTAAAGTCCTGCTTTTGCTGGAAACGCCTTCTTTTCTCTCCGTGCAGCCCTGTCTGACAGTGTTGCCAAAGAGAGCTGTATGCTGAACCTACTGTTGTCACTGCCAGAACCAAACCTGGTCACATTCCTTTTCCTTTTGGATCACCTGAAGAGGTAACACCTGCTTGTATAATTCCAATACTAATTTCCAATTCAAATATATAGTGGAGTCGGTAGGAGATTGTTTTGTATGTGTAAACTTGAGCATTTGTTGGTGAAGGTAATAGACAGTAGGTTTGAAATTATAATTATAATCTTATCTTATCTCATGTTGGAGCAACTGGAAATAACAATGTGGCATAAATGAATGACTTTATAGAGTTATCAAGTAAACATTCACTTTGGGGTCACCTGTATTTTTGCCAAAACACTTTTTACAATGTTAACACAGATTCATTACCTCCAACACGTGTTCTTGTACTCTTATCTTGTTTGTCTTCCTTTCCCCAGGGTGGCAGAGAAGGAAAGTGTCAACAAGATGTCTCTCCACAACCTGGCAACAGTGTTCGGGCCAACCTTGCTGAGACCTGCTGAGAAGGACAGCAAGATCCCTGCTAACCCCACGCAACCCATTAGCATGGGAGACAGCTGGTCCCTGGAAGTAATGGCACAGGTGAGACAGACTGATCCTCTACTGCTTCCTCAGGCGTATAGCTTTGTATGTTGTGAAGCTTTATTCTGCTAATTGTAAGAGTGAAGTACCAAAACCATTATTTTTCACTTATGTTGTTTTTTACCTTTTTTTCCTACCTTTTCCTTGTAGGTCCAGGTGTTACTGTACTTTCTCCAGCTGGAGACCATCCCCACCCCAGACAGTAAACGACAGAGCATCCTATTCTCCACGGAAGTATAGACCTAGCATCAGCTCTGTCTGCTGGATACTTTAACCATGATAGAGTGAAAAAAAGATGGCACCTTGACTCAAAGTGAGCCTATAGTAGTATCTTTTTGAATTGACTGACTGGACTCCGTTAGGATTTTGCAGCTGGTTAAGGATTGCCTCTGTCGATGTCCGCCCTGCTTGAACACAAGAGGGTGTGTTAGGCCTCTTAAGCTCAGAGAATGTGATCTCTGATGCCACACATTACTCATATTTAGTATGATTCCTTGTACCGTAAGTGATTGCAGGTATGTCTGCATCTTTTTACCTTTCCTTTTGTTAGTCTTAACTGAGTCTTCACAGTGTGCAGGCACTGAGTTGAAGAGAAGGGTTCTGAGTTGAAGAGACTGAAACATATCTTTCTTGATTCTTGGAATCAGTTTGCCAACAAACCAGAATTTCCAAGTTCCAAGTGTGCATGCGTTGGGCATATGTGGGGATATTTTGAACGACCAAGACAAAATGGCAAAATGTGTTTAGCCATCTGAAAAATTACTTCATGTCCTGTTGAGGAAAAATCTGTGTCTTACCTAAACACAATGCATCATTTCTGAGAAGACAAGAGAAAGGATTTCTGCTGTGTTATGTAGGTTTAACATGGGTGTCAAGGCCTGTAATGCCACAGACTACAAAAACTACAGGAAACATAGATATGTTGTATGTGTTTACAACTTAAACCAACCCCAGTCAGAGATTAATGCTATAGCTTGAAGAAGGACTGTAAAAGATAACATAATCTGATGAATAGTAATCTATTGCAATCTGACTGCCTGTGGTTTATTTGATCACAAAAGAAACTTTCTTCTATTTGTGTTGTTTGTGTCTCAAAGTAGTCATCAGCTTAAATACCCAGGAAGCAATATATTTTCTAACATAGGAGTCGTCTGTCTTCATACCTTTGCTGACGAAATGTCCTTCTTATTGTAACAAAGGACATCTTGCCAAATTAATATGTTGTTTGTTTCTAGGTAAAGTTGTATTTACAGATACAGTATGTATATAATGTTAAAGTTGTATTTTTTCTCTTTTTGTTTAACAATGTAATCATTGTTGCTGTTATTGTAATTTATTTTGGGCCCTGGGGGAGAGAGATTTTTTTTTATGTGTACTTTTTTAGTTTGATAAAGAAAGTGATAGGTCTTAGCCTTGACTTCAAGTCTTGCAGTAAAAAAGCAGGATTTAGCCTTGTTCTTATAGAAAATACTCTTCAGTCCAGCCTATCAGTTACTCACTTAGGTATTATTATGAAGGTAACACACACATTGTAGTTACATACTTTATGCTACTTTGGAAGAGGCACAAGCTTTTTAACTGCTGGGTGTTCCTCGGCAGAAGGTCTCATATCCAGAGACCATAACATGTCTAGTGTAGACATTATGCAATGTCATATTACTATACATACACACACACACATATATGTGACGTTGTCTCTTTTTGTACCATTTAATCTGCGGCTGCAGAAGTGAACTCATGCAGTGTTAAAACTACTGTAATACTATACAATTGAAGAGACCTTAGCACTCAGCATTTCTTTCCACTGAATAGCACATATGTTGGTTTTAATGAAGGAATTATTTTGTTTCATAGTTTACTGTTCTGTTATTTCTTTGTCCCTCCACTCTGGTAAATCTGAAGGTGTCTAATTGAATGGCCAAGTTAAAGAAAAGCTTCATAGTAAGTTTGTTGATTCTAAATTGACATGTTTCTAGGTTTATTCTCTGTGTCTTTGATTTAACATGCAGGCATGTTTTAATTTGTTTCTTTATGTTCTTGTTATTACTGATTTGTTTACAAGTGTATCATCATAGGCTTGGACTGGGGATGTTGGTAATGTCGTGGATGTTTGCCCACGCACATGTATCATAGGCATAAAACTGACCAATTGACCCATTTAATAGATCTGTAAACAGCTGGTGTGTCATAGTGTCTATGCTAGATATCACAGGAAGGCACGTGAGATGGAGTAATATTGACAACAAATTTTAGAATTTAAAACACTAGTATCATTAGACATTTAATTGGATGAAGAATTGATGCTTCTGCCTAGAAATATAACATGATCATTATGTCAACCCCGGTAATAATACTGTTTTATTCTTTTACTGCGAAAGTGTTCAAGTCTTCATGCACGCATTTTTTTTTTCATTAATTTTGACCTCAAATCGCTCACATTCTTTCATCATCCAGGATTTAGGGTGTGAGACAGAGAATTAATCCACAATAAATTACTTTATGCCTCACCTTTAGCACAAGTCCCCATTGCCTACACTACTCTACCCTATTGTGCCTCAACACTTTTGCTTTCGTTCAGCACCTGTGATACTCAAAATGCCAGTAACAACTCAAATGTTGTTCAGTCTCTTGTTGCCTTTTCTGAGCACAGCCACACAAATTTCATCTCTTAAAGACTAAGACAGGACCTTAAGCTGAAGAATAGTCTTAGCTCATGCAGTCATACTGTACATGCCCACCACTTTTTATCTAACTGTGATGCTGTCATTCAAACTGTGGTAAAGGGCAATGAAAATAATTTTTTGCCCATACCTTTGTTTTAGCTCTCAACTTTTTCAGCTACTTTATTGCCTTATTTTTATTTATGCTTTCGCCCAGTTTGTTATAATAAGGTTTACTCAGTTTATTTATTTATGATATAATGTCATCAAAAACTAATACTAGAAATATGGTCTTTATGTGGGGTACTCTTTGGGAAAACATGAGTCATATGTATTCACATCCTCCACAATCACAGCTGTTTATCTACAGTTTCTTCCCAGAACCTCAACCACTGTATAGAGCTGCAAATGTCTCTTAACCCCCGACTCCTTCACCATCGGCTCATGTTGGTAGTTTTTGTGTTGAACAACAGACTGGCCACTGTGATTGTTTAGCTATCTGATTTAGATAACTGAATAGCAAGTGCAGGTTCTTGTCATTTTAAAAAGGTAGATTGAGTTTATGTAACTGAATCATCTCGTAATATCCACAGAGTTGTATAATGTGTATTATACTGGAGAGTACATAATTTGGTTTCTGTTTTATTTATTGTGGCGCCCACTGACATATGATCATGAAGGACTGATCAAGCTGGTACACCACTAGTCTCTTTGAAAAGTCGGTATGTGGTAGAGGAGAAGAGAGTTTTATATTACTCTAAAACTGCATTGTTTTGGTCTGTTGATTGTCAGTGTAACTGCATGTACCCTCCATACTGTAGCTCATTTTCCTCAGTCCTCATTACCTCAGCCCCTTAGTTTTTTACATGAAAAAATAAATACAAGAAAAAAGGTTTACTTTTTCTGTGCAATAGCCTCAGAATATGGAACATATTGCTCTATGTAAAAGTTTCAAATCTCTTACATTTATTGTACAGGACCCTGGATTATCACTTCATTTCCGTACTATAGTTAATACTTTCAGAATGACCCTCTGCTGCCACTTCTCTTACATCAAATTAGGCTACTTATGTCTTTGGGAGAAAAGCTACTGTAGTTGTGTTTTATTCCACATACAGTACAACAAACCTGAGGATGACTTGCTGACCAACAATAAACGCTTTCTGTTTTTACCTTACTCAATCTTTTAATTCCTATTCCTGTTCAATATTCGATGTTCTGCTCATAGAACTGTAAAAAGGAATACTGTATTCTGAAGGTAAAGATGTTTGGAAGGCATTTGCAGCCTATGTTTGTACACAAAAATAATAAATAGAATCTCCTGTATCTACATTGAATGGCACTTGTGTTTGTTCTTTTTTTTTATTTGCCTAGTCTAGCAGCCTGTCAGGTCAATATGTTAAAATATTTAAACTAAACCCTGGAAAGGATGAGTATCACATAAAATGTAGCTATTGTGTCTTTAATCTTGTTTTTGATTAACATCCCAAGTAGTATAGTGTAATATTACAAGAAAAATGACTTTCATTTGATAAAATTAATAGTTGGGTGTCTTGACAATTATAAGAAGCTGTAATTATTGACAATACAGTCTACTACTGGCAGAATGGGCATATATAATTTATAATTTGACATAATTGTAGTCCTTATTTTACTCTTTAGTCAGCACTTAAAACACACTAAAGGTACTTGTTTTATGGCCTTTCTTGAGAAAATTGTACCCTACTGTATATGCTGGTCTTAGTGCCACAATTAACTGAATGTGTAGAGAAAGATCTTACATGACTTACAACATAGACTCTGTATAACAGATATCAGTCTACAGTTTATATACAATCTAGGATCCATACCTTTGTTGATTTTAACTGATTGAGAACAGGCACGTGCAGATGAGGTGGCTTTTGGTGCTCAAGCCCCTGCACTTTGCCAAATAAATCAAAGGTGCCCATCTCAGCATTAACCAATCCCTGGTGTATATACATACATTTTTATTAGTAAATAAAAAAATTAGTTCCCTACTGATAGTTACCCTGCCTTTTTGCCCTGTCCTGGTGAGAGTCTCCGCACCTCACTGACTTGCAAGTATTAAATTTGTCAACCCAGGATCAGCTTTTTACAGCTAATTAATTTGTATTTTGCCCTTCAGTTATATTAAAACACTGTAGAGGTTGTACAGTTTTAATGGTTTCTGGAATAATACTTATTCATTTCCTCTTGTGAAGTGCTTTTGGTAAATGAGGTTTTGAATCTGGATACTGTAATGATCTCAGTGGTTACAAAAATGCCTGAGCTAAGTAGGTTAGGAATTCAGTTAGACTAATGGTATAATTATTAATGTTACAATCATCCTTTTCTGAGAGCAACAGATAGAAAAACAAAGAATAAAGAGGACAGAATAGAACTGGACAGAGGATAGAACTGCACAAGATGATTTAGAATATGCATTAAATAAACTGTATACATGTGTGCAGTGTACATAATATTGCACAAGCAGTTAAGCTATAGAATAACAAATAGATATGTACAGCTAAAATATAAATAGGCAGCTTGCATATGATCTGACAGATTAAGCCCAAAGACAAAATAATACGTGATACCATGAGGTTTAAACAGTGCAAGGCTGAGCCTCCACAACTCAAGTTGGTCTGAGGTTAAAGAGTCTGATCGCAGTGGTTATGAATGACCTGTGTTACTGCTCCTTCTTGCACTGCGGGTGTATCTGTCTACCACTGACCGAGCTGCTCAAGGCCTCTGTAGTGTAGGAGGTGAGAGGTGTTGTCCATAATTGGCTAAACCCCTGCTCTTACTCACTTCCTCTGTGGAGTCCAGCAGACAGTCCAGGACAGAGCTGACTCTCCTAATTAGCTTGTTGCTCTATTTTTCTAAATTGTATTTTATTTTATCAGGCACATCGTCTGAAGGTTAGCAACTTTTTTTTCAAAGCTATGTGGAAAAAGTATGCTAAGTCATGAAACTGTGATTACCACATGTATTGGAAAGCTGAGTTCAGTTTCACTTGGAGGTCTGATTACTGCCAGACCTGCTGAATCAAGAAATCACACAGAAGCTGCCTGACAAAGTGAAGCACACAACAAAATCTCAAAAAGGAAATCTAAAGAAATTCAAGAACAGATGAGAACCAAAATAATTGACATGTATCAGTCTGGAAATGGTTCCAACGTCGTTTTTAAGGCTTTGGGACCCCAGCGAACCACAGTGGGAGCCATTATTCACAAATGGAAAAAACTTCTCAGGAGTGAATGGCCTGCCCAAATCCTTCCAATTCCAATTCCAACTAGCTTTTAATTAAGCTCTTATAATGTTATAAAATGGTGATATTCCTAAAAGTTATTGACATAATTGTTAATTTTTCCCTTTCTATTTTTGAACAGCTTGTGTAATTTTACTAATACAATTTTAGGAGCTGCAGAATATGGGGTAGGGCTGGTTGGGAGTGAGGTATCAGCTGCCCCCTCCACCCTGTCTGCCCCTGACATGAGCCCAACACTGTTGACACATGCCTTTTAATGATGTGAAAACTCTGAATACCTGCTGTATAGTCGCACTTAATCTTTTTAAGCTCAGTCTGTTTAACGTTATCACTTATTTGTCTGTCCCCCATAGTTATTTTCATTCATCCACACGTCACCGTTTACCAGAAGTCCCCACAACACACACTTGCCGCGCTGTCTCTTTTCT
>OMLM01020531.1:87530-113022 GCA_900302695.1 Helostoma temminkii | reverse complement strand
TTCTCTCTCTCTCTCTCTCTCTCTCTCTCTCTCTCGTACTTATCTTTCCACACACTCACTGAGACAAAGACTCTGTGGCCGCGCGTTTTCCTGTTGCGTGGTGTCACTGCGCACCTTGAAACCTGATGTGCAGAGCGTGAGCAGTGGTACGATGCCAGATGAATTTCACCTTTTTGTTTTTGATTAAGTTTGTTCAGCCGAAAACTTCAATTAATCTCTTTATTGTTTTTTGTTTTTTTTATTCGCGCTGCCAGTCTCAGGTGCTCAACTCAACACGTTTCCACCACAATAATAAGGTAAGAAAAGAAGGCTATGACCATTTCTTGTTTGTTCAGTCTGTGTGTTTTAACATGTCTATAGCAACGGTTGAACTAATGTTTTACATAGTAAATGGCATAATGGATGTGTTTTATAAATTGTACAAAAATTGACTCACATGATATTGGTTATTGGTTGTTATTCAGCTTAACTATTGATTACCAACTCCACATTTACTGGATCAACAGTGAGGGGGTTTACGGCAATGAACTAATATAGTAGACTGGAAAAACTCAATGACTGCTATGACATGAGCAGAAAGTAGCCTAAGAAGAAGGATTGAAGTAGACACTCACATGGCATTAGCATTTTCCATCACAAGAGTAATACTGGCTGCATTACAATATACACAGTATACATGGCAGGTTTTCTTTTGTTTTCCTGTTACGTTGATGGAACTGGACTGTTACACTGATTGACGTGGCTTCTACAGCAGGATGTGCTTTTCTTATCACTTCCTCCAAGGCACATATATACATTTATAAAGTAACGGGAAGCATACAATATGAAAGTTAGAGCCTGTAGGTAATTTTTAACAGTGGCAGAAAGCCAAAGTTAATTAGTATTATTTTACCTTTAAGAAATGTGTTTTTTGTTTGTGTGGGTTCAGAAACCTTTACAGCATCATGAGGTCTCAAAGGCTGGACAAGTTTCTGTAGCTGGAGCTTTTCAAACACACTGCTTAAACCGTGGGTTTAAATTCCTTGGAGCTGTGCAGTTTCAGGAGCAGAACAATAGTGGAAAAGAAGGACTTTGGTCCAGTGTACTGCCAGTCAGGGTCACTGCTGCTAGAGCAACAGGGTGTATGAAGCCAAAGAGATTAATGTAAGAACAATGTGACAACTTTCATGAATGTGTGGAAATCTGAGCTCTCTTTAAATTTTCAGCATTAACATTGGATACTGTGCCTTACAAATGTCAAAGCACACCTAACAGCTTCCCTTACAAAAAATAGTATACTTAAAGTTTATTTTATTAAGTATACTTAAGTATACTTACTAGTATGCTATTATAATACTTACTAGGACTAAATTAGCTTCTTTTTAGTTTACCTCTGATAAGTACATAAAAAGTATACTGAAAGTATGCTTGCTCATTTTTAGTTTAAAAGAAGTACACTAATAGTATAGTTGAATATACTTCTTTTTCGTACCAAACTATGTACAGGCTTGAACTCTGCAAACAGTACATTGTTGCTTATATCAAAAGAAATGACCCTCCTGTTGTTACGTCAATGATTAAACTAATTTTTAAACAAATTTACACAGGGGAAATAAGGAAATGAGAACACATATGAATTAAATTATATGACACATATGACATCTGAGTGGGGAGGCTGTCAGAATTCAAGCAGAAAGGTGAAGATCATTGAGCATTTTATGGGTTTCAAAGATAACTCAATGACACTAAGAAAAGGAAGACTGAAATAGACTTAATTTATGGTAACGTGTGAGAAACACCACATCTCGGTAGTAATGCTGGTCCCATCATATAAATGTCCACTTTAGCTTACTTTCAATCTTAGATGTCAGTGTTGGTAATATAACCTAATTGATACTGTAGTTTAATATCAGTTTAGTAGCTTTAAAATCTGATAATGATCTTCACAAGTAGTATTTGTACATGTAAATTAATGTAAATGAGCAAGCGAAGTTAAACATTAGAGATTTGTACAGTCAATGTACCTGTTTCGCACATTTCTCAACTTCCGCAATGTCTCATTAAAATTCACAGGAGGCTTTCATACAGGCTTCCGCAACAACTTTCCTTCTTTGCTGTATCTAAAGGATAATGTCATATTTTTAACTATGGAGTAGACACAATCTGGAAACCTGCCTTTGAACTGTGAACTTTGAACTCAGTTGTGAAGGTTATCTGTGGTTGTACCATTGTTGGTAATATTCCCTTATTTGGCAAAATACCCAAAAAAGCACAACATAGATAGGTCACCAAAGTATTTGTGTAATAGTACAATGGCCTAGACATTTATAAGTGGCTTATTCTGGGTAATTATCAGTGATTTTAGAGGAAAGCATGTCAGTGGTGAGAATGATAGATGTGTGAGAGTTTCAGGAAACCTTTCCTCCAATAAAAGATGCATTGTTGGACTGTCTGCTTTGACCCTGTGTAAAAAACAAACTGCTCCCTGTCCTCTGAAGATAGATGGCTTTTTTGACCTGTGCGTGTGCATGTGTGTGTGTGTGTGTGTGTGTGTGCGTGTGTTTGTGGTAACTTGCAATCTGTTTATTCAGGCTATACCACTGAGATTGTGTTCTATGTGTTTCTCTCTGTCTCTTCAGACCACCTTTCTTAATTCAGCACCCTCAGGCAGAACTCCAAGAAACCTCTTCAATATTCTGCTGCCATCTGTGACAAAGTTTACTGAGCTGAACACAGAAGAGACAATGAGGAAGAATCACAGACTGATACAGGGTGTGTGACACTGAAGGTTACGAATGAAGTGAGACATCGCAGATGTATGTGGTGGGAACTTCCTGTGTTGGCTATCCTCCTGTGACACAATCGCTCTTCCCTTAACTCTTACAATGTGGTTTGGCAAGCAAGTATTTTTTCTAAAAACACGGAAAAAGTAACCATGCAGAAGAACAGCCAGCTTGTTTACACTGGCCTGGAGTTGGTAATCGCCTGCCTGGCTGTGGCTGGGAACATCCTGGTCTGCTGGGCCGTCTATCTTAACTCCAACCTGCAGAGCATCACTAACTTCTTTGTAGTGTCACTGGCAGTGGCTGATATTGCTGTGGGACTCCTGGCAATTCCCTTTGCCATCGCTATCAGGTACCATCATGTGTGTTTTTCATTTAAATATCTCTTAATTGTGTAATTCTGGGTTCAGTCTAACATATCACACTCTGAGTCTTGGACTTGGATTCAGGGTAATGATGTAAGAAACACTGCTTTAATATATTTGTAATAATGAAGTATTTTTTATGTTTATTCTGATCTGTAATGTTTTCTTGCACACCCACATAAGTACCGGCTTTTGCGCCAACTTCTACGGATGCCTGTTCATTGCTTGCTTCGTCCTCGTGCTCACCCAGAGCTCCATCTTTAGTCTCCTGGCTATCGCTGTGGACCGCTACATCGCCATCAACAATCCCCTCAGGTGAGAGGAAAGAGAAAGGTCACATCAACCGTAGTGAAAATTGAAACAGAGACACAGCCTTTCACTCCTAACTCTCACTTGAACCAGACCCAGCTCAGTTTTGAGACCTTTGCCTCTTACACAGTATTTTAACATAATGCTCTTTTTGCACTACCAGAACAAAGTGAAGTGAAGTGAAAACAGGAACTTTGACACACTGTTGACTCACATTGTTTAAGTGTGTACAAAAATCTGCTACGGCTTTTGCCCCTGTCATGAGGATATTTCATGTAGTGAGCCACAGCAGGTGATGTATTTGCATTAGAAATTGCATAACAGGTTATGTGTGAGCTCATGTGCTCATACTGGTGACACAACCTTGTTTCTAAAGACTCCAGAGGTGTGCATCAGAATTTTAGCAATTTAGAATGGTTGTTAGTAATATCAGCCCCAATATCCAGCAACACAACCACCCACCACATCCATGATAATGGATAGATAGAAGGAAATCTGGGGACGCATGCACAAACCTGCTTAGAATCCTCTCACAGAGCTCCTAACAAAAAGGAGAGGTTTGGGAAACTTCTCAGAGAAACTCTGAGTGAGGAAAGGACAAAAATCTTACTGAGGAGGTGTGGTTGACCCCGTTGCTAGGGATGACACATCATTTTAAAATAAATGGATGCTTGGACTTTGTGGTTTGTGCTATACCCATGGGATTGTTAATGTGTATGTCCAAGTTGTTCAGTCAGTGTCGTGAACATGATTACAGTCAGAGTATGTTGTGTTTTGATTGGTTTATGTTGAACATGCTGTAAGTAGGTGCAGCTGAGAACAATGTTTAGTCACCATGATGGAAGTTCCTATAAAAATTTGTTCGCCGACCACCACCACACTGCCTGAGTTGAATTACAAGCCCTGAAAGCAACATAATGGGATGTTACTTCTAATCATTTCACCCATATTATTATCGCAAATCAAACACACCACATTTATATTTATTTTTGTATTTTACTGCATTACTCTGAAACTCCTAATGGGTAACCTGATTCTTAAGAGCTCTGAGCTACCGTAAGAGATTAAAATGAAGTGTTCCAGTAAATTACAATATAGGAAGGAAATGCCCTGTAAAGCAGATTCATGCCCACTCACACAACTGTTTGCAGAATGCAACAACACATGACAAGACTTCACCTTGTGTTTACTCCCCCGCCTAATAACATGCTTTTTTAATTTCAGAGCCTTGATGTATTCTGTATTTAGAAGCCTGTAATACAGCAATAAAAAAAATCTTTAGCAGGACAACTACAAATCACGTTTTGATTTATTAAATGAATAATGCATTCAGGCTTGAATGCACGGCCACACAAAATATTGACTTTGTCTCATAGAGACACTATCAACAGAAGATTAGATAAATCAATGTATTATTGGTTCTGGTTAACCTTTCAGATATCACAGCCTGGTGACAGGGCAGAGGGCGAAGTGTATCATCGCATTGTGCTGGATCCTCTCTGTTGGCATCGGCCTGACTCCAATGATGGGCTGGAACAGAGGTGGGAGATTTATTTTGATAATGTAAATATATGTCTTCAATGACAAGAAAAGCATTCTCACCCCAGAGAAAAAAAACATTGTCTGTTTATCTTATGACAAACCACTGTGCCACAATAATATGAATATCATATTAGAACAAATAGAATTCTATCTTCTATAAAAAAAATATTAAAAGGTAAAATTGGAAATAAATCACTCGTGCTTCTGCTGCACAGGTTGGAACACCACTGCCAGGAGCAACATATGTCCTGAAGGCATGACTGAGTGCCTGTTTGAAGGAGTTGTTACCTTGGACTACATGGTCTATTTCAATTTCTTCGGCTGTGTGCTGGTACCTCTTGTGGTCATGCTGATCATCTATTCCCATATCTTCATGGCCGCACGGCGTCAGCTCCGACTCAAAGTTGCACATGCGCCTGCTCCTGGAGAAAAAACTTTGTCTTCAAGCTCATCTCGTTCAACCTTACAGAAGGAGGTGCATGCTGCCAAATCATTAGCCATCATTGTAGGTTTGTTTGCTGTATGCTGGCTTCCATTGCACATGATCAACTGTTTTAACCATTTGTGTCAGGACTGTCATCGCCCACATATCTGGGTGATGAACATTGCTATCATTCTCTCCCATGCTAACTCGGTTGTGAATCCTTTCATCTATGCATATCGTATTCGAGAGTTCAGAAACACCTTTCGGAGGATCCTGTATCAGCATATCCTGGGAAAGAGTGATGGACAGGGATTAGGGATTGGAAGAAGTGGTGTTACGAGCAGCAGTATCATACGGACCCCTTCCCATTCCAGTAAAGAGGGGTCATCATGTGTCACGGTGGTAAATAGTTACACTGTGGAACCCAGTTCTAACCAAACTCTACCCAAGGCTGTTCATGAGGCGTCTTGCCATTGGACATCAAAATTAGGGACTGAGCGAAGTAAAAACATACCCAATGGTCACCAAATACAGCATAACACTATTGGAGCATTGCAGCAGAAGAAATCCATCATGGGATTTGCTGTGCAGGATGGAGTAGTGTCGTATACACAGGAAACAGCTGATGTTTTGGAAGTGAAGGACAGTGGGAGCTGCACTACTTTTGTGAATGTCCATGCTGTCTCTTCAAAACAGGCTGAGTGTGCCTGTTCTACAGAGCTCACAGAAGTGTCATGACAAAGATATGTAGGTGTGTAAGATAAATTTGTATTACCATAAACTCTTTGTGTAAATATATGAACATGACGTAGGGTTAATGCAGACAAATCAGCAGCAGCACGTGATCAGAGTAAAGAGCAGTATTTTGATCTGCTTTATTATTTCCATAAACAATCTCTAAGTTTGTTCAAACCTATAAGCACATAGTAGACTTTGTTGAAATTAAGCATATTTTTTAAATGGGTTGATGCAAAAACCTATAAAATATTTTGCTTTGATACCTAGGGTAAAACGTTTATATAAGGTGTGCATCATCTTTTCACATCTCTGGTGTAAAGCTCCGTTAAAATGTAATTGCTTAAACTGCTGGATAGTTTGATCAGTGATTTGATAGCTGCCAGGTAACATGTACATAAAATGTGAGCCACTGGTGTATACAGGTCAGTTACCAACCATCCAAAACAAAACCAACCAAAAGGTTGTTTGATCTACTCAAATATCAGTGCATATGTGTATGTGTGTAACGTGATCCACTAGCCAGGCATAGATAGCATGAAAACAACTCACACATCCGCACATAAAGTACACAGACGTGACCACAGACTGCACAGTAAGAGGTGTTTACAGAGCGGCCTGCCTGCTGACGCCAGTCAATGAGCCTAATGCAGTGGAAATCAAATGACGGTTCATTTAATGAACCTTTTATTATGCCATTATGCCTTTTCTTCCCTCACTCCTCTACTCTGTGAAACACCTGCATTGAGAAACATTTATGTGCCTTGAAGCAGTCCCAGACAGATGTATAAATATACATGGCTATGTATTTAGCTCATAAACTGTCAAAAAAAACTACAGTACATGTCTCTATGCATATATGTTGTTTACACTATTGTGGCCATGTGCAGGGGTATTCAAATTTATAAAAGCCATTTAATTTTAAGGCTTTGTTATTTATATGTTTGCATATAAATATAGATGTTTATAACATCCAAATAATTTCTATACAAACAAACAGCTCAACATGGGCTGTTGGAAATACATGCCATTCATCTACCTCACAGGTGCCATTATTTGTCTTGGAAATGACAAATAATACAGAGGATAGTGTTATGAGGACAGTCTTTAACCAGTATATGGAAAGCATAATATTTGCATGCAAATGTTTGTGTGCCTTTTAAAAGGAACAAGCTTAAAGCGCAAAGATTTTTTTTCCACAACCCACAGCACACATAAAACACACTATGTATATCACTATGTATGTGGTTAGACCACGATGTATTATGAGAAAGGGGACAGTAGAAATGGGTATATAGAGAAAATACAAAAGTGAATGCCTTGGTTTACCTGTTCTAAAAGTAATGGTGATCTTAGCATATGTGCACGGGTAGGGGTGGGTGGTGATGGAGATATTTGTGTGTGTTTGTGTGTGGGTGCGCATGAGTGTGTGTGTTTGGTTTTGGGTTACGTATATATTTATGTGACTACAGACTGCATATACTCTTACAATTAACTACTGTAAATACATGTATGTAATTGGAATTTTGTAAAATTAAACAAAACTGTCTAAAAAATGTCTCGCTCTCATAATTCTGCCCACAGCTTAGCTGACCTTGTTATTTAGATGAAGTAGGAGAAAAGACATGATCAAGGGCCAGATAAACACAGATTTATTAGCACCTTAAATCAAATCGGTAGTTTCAAATCACTCCATAGATAAATTAGGTCTTTAAATAGAACATATTGGCTAAAAAAAATACATCAATCACCCATAATGCACCACGGGGCGCCACAGGAAGCACGTCATTGAATGAATGTTGCATTGTGGGTAGGCGGAAAAGGGCTCAAAACGCTACACGAAAGCGACAGACGCACGTTGCAAATCCCTCAAGAAGAAACAACGATAACAAAGAAATTACTACTCAAGACTGAATTCAGGTAAACATGTGAACAGATTGTATGAAGTATTATTATGGTTCTGTTTTCTCAATAGTGGTGTGTGCATATGTTGGTCATTAGCGCTCAATTGTTAGTGTTAGCCAACATGGCTCACTCTATTTGCTAACGCTAACTTAAACTCAGTGTTTTCTCTTCAGTGAACAATAACAAATTAAAATAGACCTTAAAGTTACATTAGACTGCAGTTTGTGTTGTGTGCGAGTATTTACCGCAGAATAATCTATTGGGAATTTTGTTGTGTAGCGTTGCATTGTAAATTAACGCGGCGTTAGCTATGGCTAATTTAACTAGCTGTTAGCGATTAGCTGCCATGTCTTGCTTTTACAATGAAATTGGTTAACGTATTAAGTGTGGGGTTTCGCTTTCTCGCACCACGTTTTACCAAAGATCAGTGGTTTATGTGCAGTGTTACTGTAATATTTTGGCAGTGGTTGAATTGTACCAGAGTTAGATAGCGTTGTAATGTTGACTAACGGTTTCATTCATTTACCTTTATCGCAATTCTCTAACGTTACATATCCTAGATGATGTACTAATCCACCGTCATTTATGGCATCTGGATATATCTGTTCACTGACCTAGTATTTTCAATATAACTTTGTGTTTCAAAAAGACAATTGAAAAATGTCCATCGGAGTGCCAATCAAGGTCCTGCATGAGGCCGAGGGACACATTGTGACCTGTGAGACAAACACTGGAGAGGTGTACAGAGGCAAGCTGATCGAGGCTGAGGACAACATGAACTGCCAGGTTGGTTTTTTGGGGTTGTTGCCAGATATTTTAGGTGATACATCACCGTACCCCTTGCTACCTGCTTTCACCACAGTTTTGTTGTACTTTTCTGAGCCTTGTGGCATCTAAAAGTTTTCAGTATGTTGCTAATGTGCTTATTATATGAACACGTTGTGGTCACTCGGTTGTTATAGAAAACAATCTCTGTATACAGTTACAGAGATTGTTTTCTATAACAACTGAGTAGACAAAGACACAGCACTTGTCAATCTTGGTTGTAAAACATTTACATTTAGTCATTTGGTACATGGTTTTATTAAAAGCCACTTACAAGTGAGGTACAAAATCAAGCAAGCTATTGCCATTAAAGTGAATCCAACCATGGGAACTAACCCATGCTACTAAACTCTGTATGTTTTGCAAATGCAAAATTAGATGTGAATAGTCACATTAATTTAACTAAGTTAAACTAAATCAAATAATGTTTACTGGAATACAGTGAGAGTCATAGCCACAACAGGAGATTCACTAACAAATTCCTTATTACCTTCACCTCAAATAATGTAGTTAATGCTTGGCCAAAATGTCGCTATGTTGCTATTTGCTTTTTGCAAAAAAATTGCTAAATGTAACGACACAGGAGCTACATTAGGATCTGTACACCAAAGGTTATGTGATTACATGCTCCAATGTTTAAACAGTATCTGACTGATAATCTCTCTATTAGCGACATAAGATAACAAGGAAATTGTACACAAATACAGAACTGGTTGTCATGTTCACACATTTATTTAATAAAATCCCAGCACTTTATTATGTAACTTATGTAAGCTGACTTTGCCATTGCAGCTGTGTTTAGATTAATCATGCAGCACTACTATCAACTATGGAATTAATGTGTCATGTAACTAAAATTACACATTGTCTTCCCTTGCTACAGATGTCCAATATCACAGTCACATATCGTGATGGGCGCGTGGCACAGTTGGAGCAAGTCTACATTCGTGGCAGCAAGATCCGCTTCCTGATCTTACCTGATATGTTAAAGAATGCTCCTATGTTAAAGAGTATGAAGAACAAGAATCAGGGATCTGGTGCAGGACGAGGCAAGGCAGCTATTCTCAAAGCACAAGGTGAGTGGGAAGTGGGCCAGTATCTCCCCAGACATGCCAAAGGACACATTGTGTTATTGTTGCTAAATTCATCTTATCCATGGTAAAGTTTTTGTGCAAAATACAGATTTGAACAGGTTTTCTCTTAAGAACCACTTTGTATATTACACTTAGTACTTGTTTGTAAATAGAATGTGGATACAATGGTATATTGTAATTCAGTCATAGCTCTCATTCATTGAAATCTACTCATTTTCTTTTTAAATAATTTTTGCTGCCATTGTTGTTGTTACTGACTACAACATAGGGATACATTCCCATGATGAGTGAGATGCCCCATCTGAAATGAATATCTTTTTTTTCTTGTTTCTTGCAGTGGCAGCAAGGGGCCGAGGACGTGGTGGAATGGGAAGAGGCAACATTTTCCAGAAGAGGCGATAACTGCTCCAGTAGTGTTGAGTTTCTTGTGTTGTATAGTCTTGTTTCTTATTTTTTTCCTGTCTCTTTTTGGACTGGATGTCTTGGGGATTGTTTGCAGTCCTAGTTTTTGCAGTTTATCATGTTCATTGGATTTTTTTTTTTTTTTTAATGAAAATAAACATATTTTGATTTGATGTGTCCTATCCTGTCGTAATTCAATTTAAATGTTAAGTAGCACTGTTTCCTTTACTGAAGGGCAGATGTACATGACTATTAAACATTCATTAGATAAATGTCTTGTATTCATAAAGTATTTGGTGTGATTGGCAGTCACACCTTACATTATCGTGAATGATAACCAGTTTATCTGAAATTTATATATGAAGTTTTTGTTTCAGCCTTTGTTTATTTTAGCATCCAGAAGGTAACCCAGTACAATGTCAACATCAGTGACATTGTCAGCTGAAGCAATATTTCTAGTGCATCTTGATTTTTAACAAAATAAAGGTAGTAAGGGAAGGCCTTTTTAGACTTGGGTATTATGTTTGGCCTTATCTTTAACACAAATACCAAATGAAATGACAAATGTCCAAGCCCTCCATCGTAAAGCAGTTTTTTATTTCCGACTGCAACTCTCAGTTTACCACAGGGGGGAGCCAGCTGAGCATAAAGCGCTTGAGGCAGATATCCTCAGGACGACTGAAATGTCTTATTTTGAGGTCGTGAATTAAATAAAAACGAAACATACTGCACAGCTCCTTCGAAGACGGGTTTTTATGTTATCGGTTAAGTATTAGATCAGATTAGACACCGCTCGTATTATCACCACTTCCCCGGTTTGGACCACGGGACCTCTGTGCTCAGCTGGATTGGTTCATGACAACATCTGTTATCGGGCTGCTACGTTCTGTCAAACAGCTAGCCACACGCTAGCAGTCGGAGTCGAGACGCTACTGACACCGCAGCCGAACAAGGAGAAAGAACCGCACAGTTGTCAGTCGTAGGCCCAAGAAACACGCTCAGGTATTGTTTTATTTTACAGTGACTATATGTTGGATTTTTGTCATGTTGTATAGCTTTATTCGTGGACGTTAACCAGCCACTAGCATCCTGACTCCTGCCCTCAAACATCTGTATGTTAACAGTTGAGGCAGCTGCTAACATTAGCGGATTCTGTCTTCACGGCCAAGTTAGCTCGGTAGGACAATAACACTCGTTTCCTGTGCGAGTTTGTGACATCGTTGATATGAAGGGCTGCAAGGTTAGCTAGCTTTAATGTTTGTTGTCACGTATGAGTGCGGGCTAGCATTACTGACTGTGAAAGCTAAACAATATGTCACTTACAGTATAACACGGAGAGCAGGAATTTTCAGTAATGTAAGAAAACGAGGTGATAACGAATCTAGTTCATGGGTTGACTTCAGCGGCTATTATCTTCAGTGACATCCTCTATTAGCCGTCTGTAGAAATGTCTGAAATAGACATTTGTTAAATTCACGAGTGAAGTTATCACAGGCGCTTTAAGCTGACACTCCCCCAGTAAAGTGTGTGGCCTCATCGTTAAGACACAGCGTTGTGGTTTATATTAAACTTGCTAGCACACATCTCTTGTGATCAAGTGGTATTCTCCAAACTGCCTTTGTTGACAATTTATTTATCCTTTATTGATCCTAGGTTGATAATCGTTAAAGTATTTGGGAGGTTTTAGTCTCAGATTTCACTTTTAATATATCGTTATGGGCAAAATTACTTGCTGTCCAACATCAGTGGTTTTGTAATAGGTTTGCAGTTTTATAATAGGTGTACAACATCGTGTTGGTGTTAAATATAATAGCTGCCAATTAAATATTCCAGGTTCTCAGTAGTATTCATCTGTGATTGTGTGATAACACTGCAGTTATGTTTGGCGAGTTCGCTCATCCTTCCATTTAAAGGGGCTTATCTCTTGCTGGGCTCTGCAGATCACTGACAGGGTTGCCCTGTTGATCTGTTAATGAAGCTGGGGATCCTCCTCTGCTCCAGATGGTCCTGGAGTTGTACTTGTAGGTCAGCAGGATTGTCTGTGTTGTTACGAATGCTGTACATGACTTAGACCCCCCACTACCTCTGATAAGTCCTCTTCACCAGACCCCACAACCCCCTCCCGCCCAGATAGTGAATATTTGGTCATGTGACATCTGTTATGCTACAAAGCGCTGTGCAGCATCTGGAGCTAGGCAGCATCTGTTGACGTTTCACAAGGCTCAAATCTAACTGCTTGTTGTTGCTAGTAATCACAGCAACTCTACTAAGCTCCAGTGTTAAGGACCTTGGTGAGTGCTAGACTAACAATAGTTGGTTGTTTTGGAAACTGAAACATTGAAAGAAACCAACATAGGTGGTGTTCGATTGCGTCTTGACTTCTCGTGCTGCTGGAAATACTGGATGGCTAGACATTACAACGCTGCTACTAGTATGAGTAGTAATATAATATAATATAATGACGTCACTAATATAGAAACTGCAGAAGAACCTCTTCATGTGAAGACGTGAGCCTTAACATTTATCTGAATTTAAAGTAGGTCAAGCTGGGTAAGTTTCCTCTCTTCTCTGGATATAAAAAGCCTACTGCGGTGCATTGCGAGTTTCATCCAGGGCCATGTCTCTATATTTTTCTGTGCTCCGCCGAGGCTGAATCCACTTATCAGGGCACATTGTGTTACTCTGGTGGCAGTGATATTGTGTGCTAAAAGTCATGCTGCATATCAGGAGCTGTTCTCAGTATGTATGACGGCATCTGAAGAGATCCATCTGGAAGACCAGGGACATATGAAACGGTAATGTTTGATGTGAGACTCATAAATGTGTGGTGGTTCTTTCTTTTTGGCAGTTTACATCACTATTTATAGGCTGGCAATGTAGGTAGAGAGGCCACCTGGTGTGGGTGTTTGTTCCCACGCATGGTCCTCATTCTGAACTCGGCTGGAGCGCTTACAGTGTTGTTTTTCTTGGTGTCCCTTTGTTTTTCCTGTATTTGTAAGGTTTACTCAGCTCCTACACACTAACAGTGCCACAATACTGTCAAAACCATGATGAAAATCAGGGATCTCTTTCTGTCTCATTCTTTGTCACTTTTGCTCACCTTCCTTCTCTCTCCATTCCTGTCACAGATAATGAGCAGATAATAAGCTGAATAGACTTGGAGAAGGAAATGGCCCTCTTGAAATTATGCAAAAAAGGGTCTGTTAGATGCTATGCTAAGTGACCATGTTGTATAACTGACATCAAGAGCAGACAGATCTCTTAGAGTTGAACTTTGTGATACTTTGCATGCATTATTTAGCACTTTACAGAATCTGTGGAACAAGTCCAAGCTCCACAGGTGTTTCATATGGAGAGAATTGCATCTGCTTGTGTTTCAGAGCTACTGAAACACCATTTGTGATTGTTTTTCCACACCCTTTCATTACACCCACAACTTGGCTTGTGCTGATTAGTCAGACACTGTGCTCTGGCTGTTTGCAAAGGTAATTAAATGTTAGCTGTACATATAAATGTTGTCATGCTTTGTCACAGGATTCATGCCAGCCATAAATTATTCTTTCTTGAAAGCATGTGGTTACTTTCTGTTCTTATAAATTTTTTCACTCCTCCCACAGTTTAAGTAAGTTCCTGCATAGTTGCAGAATAAGTGAGAAGTTTCCTGGGCATTGAGATAGTAAGGGGATTGTACCTTAGTTAGGCTATTGTTTATCAGCATTTTTCCTACATGCCTACTGTTATTTGTGCTGTTCAAGACTTCCTTACAAAAGTCCATTTTTGTTTGCGGAATTGTTATTTGTGTTGAGCTATAGCAGGTTGGGTTTGTTGGTTGACTAATGGACTGTTGGACTCTCTCTGTCCTCAGTGATCAGCAAATTATTGTACAAATCCAACACTAACACTATTGATAACTTTATTACCTGGGGATTGTGGACTCTTCAACAATTAGGATGAGCAACAAGTGTATATGGTAAAATATGGTAAAGTGCAGCTACTTGAAAAGCTATTGGCAGCTTAATAATCAATACACAGGTAATAGTGTGCAGTGTTGTTGGCTGAGTGAAAGGTAGACATGATGCCACTTTTTGGGACATTTTCAGTGCATACTCAGTCATAACTGACCTGAGCTTTCTGACATCACATAGTACAAAGCTATATGCCAGAGTGACAGATACACAGCTGTCTCATCCATTTAGGTATCAGTGCGATAGGTTGAAATCTGAGACAAGACCTCTGGTGGGAACAACAGATAGACCTGAGGTCCCACCAGGCTTTGTGGTACTAAGTGACTCTCCTACTTGGCATGCCACACCCGGCATAAATTTTGATAGAAAATGTATTAGCAAGACTGTCATCTCCTAGTAGAAAGTGAGGTTATCCTAAAACATGGGGAATGTACATAAAGCCAGGCATTAATATAGGTGAGATGTTTTTAAAGCTCTTGGAGGGAATGTGGTACATAGGAAAAATATCAGGACTACTCAGGAGTTTAATTACTGTACATTGTCAGTTCACTGTGTCCCAATATTTTGTACTACTTAAGGATTCAATCTGTTAATAGAGCAGTAGACATGTGAAAGCCCAGCTGTGATGTCCCATGTGTGTTTTCTTAGTCTGCAGTTATTCTTACTCTGCTCTTGTGTCATAGGCTCATTTCCTTACGGTTCCCATCTAATGGAGCAGTGGTTGTCAGTCTTTGTGAAGAGGCACCATGTTTCCTTGTCATGTAACTCCTTGGCCCTCTGCTGAACCACCGGCTTCCTGCGGCAGTCATGCACCCCCAGCGCAATCGACACAGCCTCTTCCAGATCTGCTTTGTAGCTGTCCCGCTCAGTCTTTGAACACTCACTCTGACACGCCTTCACCAGATCCCATGGAGTCCCTCATTGTGGTCACGGAGTATGAACCCAGCAGACCACCTGGAGAAGCTAGGGAGGAGGAGGAGGTAAAATGACATGTATATAGCAAAGATGTAATCTAATTGGACAGTTCTGCTGAATGATTAAATGAATTGATAACTCAGCACATGATGATACCATGTTGACAGTAGTTTTCTCACTTTCAGAGATCATGAGCATGAATAGAGTCAGCATTTGACAAAATCTCAACAAAGAAGTTATTTTGTGTATAGTTCAGAAAGTTTTATTCCCTGTATTTTATAAAGAGTTATATTTCTTTACTGTTGTGTAGGTGTTGCTGTTATTGTAAATGCAGATATAGGAGAGTAGTAAAAATGTTATTCATTTAAACAATTGCCTTAATTTAAATGGAAACTGACAGCTGGAAAATATGCACAAACCACACTGTGTCACATAACGTTGATACATATTACAATCTTTTAATAGATACATAGAAAATTATGGTACATATGTCAATACATAAGAAGGGTACAGTTCAAATGTATTGCATTACAGGTAGAAGAAATGGACAGCTCTGAGACACCTGAGCCAGCTTCCTCTATAGCGACACCTTTCCGGACTCCATCTTGTGACCTCCTGTCCCACACAGTTGGACAATCAAAGGCTCTGTTACCTGAAAGCCAAGAACAAAGGGGAAGATTAAACCTGTCAGACAGGAAACTGTCTCTGCAGGAGCGTTCACAAACTCCAACATCACCCTGCAGCTCTCCAGGACTCAACGGGCGCTATATATACCCATCATTACCCTACTCCCCTATCACATCACCCCATTCCTCTCCGCGTTTGCCCCGCCGGCCAACTGTGGAGTCTCACAGTGTTTCCATCACAGACCTTCAGGTATGTCAAGTGAAGCTGATTTTACTACATTTCCTGACCGTCTGGAACAAAGTCAATACTATAATATAATATAATGCTACTGTTATTGTATTGATGATAGTACTTTAATATTTTACTGTCTGTAGAACCAAGTCAGCTTTATTATCAATCAGATGATCAAGATAATCTCAGAAATGAGCTAACATATGGTTATCACCAGTGTGATAATAGTTATCATTATATAATTAATGCTCTCTGTACCATTTGACCAGTCTCCTTCTCTGCATCATATGAAGCGTTACACACAAATGAACAAACTAATGTTTACCCAGAGCCAGATTGTCACTGAATTGCTCCTCTTGAACATCTTAAATATCAGTAACACACTTGGGTGAGTCTGAGAGTAAGGAGAACTACATGTGCATTTGTTTCAAAAGCAGCAACGCACTGGTAAAGACTGAGCTTTGTGGATGTGAAGGTAAGGTTTCACAGTTGCATTAGTTTTAGGTAGCACTCTAGATGTGAACCCTGTTAAATGTATCTAGATGCAGAAACCCATAGATGTCATGTGCTGAATGTACAGTGTCTCTCAGGACTTCAGGATAATGTACATACATATTGTAAGTGTACAAATTTAAGGCAGCTTTGTAATCTTTAGACAAACAATTGACAGATCTACATTGAGACATTTACTGTTAATGTGCAGCCGGTTGTTTAAATATAATCATGGTTCCTGTCAAGACTGCTTATCATGATAAAATAAATAGAATATACCTGTAACTAGACTGCCTAGACATCTTTAAACACACCATACACATCTAGTATCTAGCAAAGCAGATGCACCGCAATATTAGCAGATAGGGTTGTAGCCAAAACGTAGATAAAGTGCCTGTCTTTATTTTGGATTTATCCATGCTTACATTTGATGCATTGCTTTCTGATTACCTGCATGACTGGATTTGTCAAGGTAGCCTTTTTACTTTGCATGAAAGGTCCAACTGCAGAGAGCTGAGATTGTGATTGCAGAGTCATACTGTCATGCTGGAAGAAGCAGAACAGTATGTATGAAGTGAAAATGGAGAAAGAAAAAAAGAAATATTATTCAATGGAAACTTAACATTTTCTGTCACTTTTTTGGGAAAAGGCACAACACTCATCATAGAACATGATGTGATTTAATTTGAAAAGAAACCATTTCTTCTCTGTTTGTCTCTTTCTTCAAGGACTGTGTTCAGCTAAACCAGTACAAGCTGAAAGATGAGATCGGAAAGGTACCATCAGAGACAACTCACTGATTGCTCCCTTTCACTGAGTCTTCTATTTCCTGTTCCCTTCCGCCTACCACATGTCTGTCAATTAGTGCACATCATCAAGGACATGCAGTACCAGTCTCTGATATCCTCTCTCTCTCGACTGTCCTCATTTTCCAAACTCGGTGTAAACTACCAGGCCATGGGAGAGTTGGAAGATGGATGAGAGGCCGGTATAAATAGCGCTCTCTAAGGGTTCTGTGAGGCTTAGTGGATATGAGCATGTGAGAGTGACTGAGTGGGTGTGTGTACTTGAAGGCACGTTTTGGATTGTGGGTTTAATAAGCAACAGTGTGCCTGTCTGTGTAGGTAGACATTTTAATGTGTGTGCTTTTGTGTTCAACTGAGACAATTAAAGCCTTTCAGGACTGTTGGAGAGGCTCCTGTTATCACATCATCTCTGGGACTGTAGGATGAGCTCTGTGCTGCTTCTCCAATCTGCTCCCCCAGCAGGAACTGATCCCTTTCCTCTCCTCTCTCCCCCTCTCTGTTTG
This sequence comes from Helostoma temminkii, assembly GCA_900302695.1. Taxonomy (NCBI): domain Eukaryota; kingdom Metazoa; phylum Chordata; class Actinopteri; order Anabantiformes; family Helostomatidae; genus Helostoma; species Helostoma temminkii. The sequence continues at coordinate 95,120 of OMLM01020531.1, read as the reverse complement.
TTTATGAGCATTAATATGTGTACACAGGCATCTAATTGGGCCTAGTTTTTATCCAGAATTTCCTGTGTGTGTGGGCAGGAGAGCTTGATAACACAAACCAGATCCAGTATCCCTAATTAGCCTGAAATCAAAAATGAAAGAGAGAGGGAGAGATGATTTGAATTTCTCTGTTCTCACTTTGAAGCAGCTGATACTCTTTCAGTGTACACTGACAGCCCACACACTTCCCTCATGTGTATGTGTTTTTGTATTTGTCACAGTGTGTATTTGTATGTATTTAGAACATTTACTTTGCACAGTGTTTTTTTTTTTCATGTGAAGAATTGAGCTGCTCAATCTCACTTTATTGATTTCTGTTCTGTTGCCGAAACAGGGCTCATATGGTGTTGTCAAGTTGGCTTATAATGAGGATGACAACACATACTATGTGAGTTTTTCATGCACACTCAAATACAGAGGGGAAGTCTTTCCAACTATTAACAGTGTTTCTGTTTTTTTCCTTTCTCCTTCATTCCTTATCACTTGTCACACGTACACACACACAGACAAATCTCACAATGATTAAACCTTCTTGTCTCATTTACTGGCGTATGATTGTGTGAAACCTACCCATTTGAAGATATCTTATTGTCTAATTGTGCCTTGCTGACTACTTTAATAACACATCCGCTAAAGCGTTTGTGTTTGCTGTTCATGATTATTGCTGCCATTCTCATTAAGCTGCATGATATTGACAGACAATGACGTAGGGATTATTTTAATATTCCTCCCAAGTGACATAGCCCACGTGTCGCATTCAGTGATTATATCATTGCAATAATAAGGGTATTGAGGCCTTTGGAAACCTTCTATTTCCTCTCATACAAGGAAGCTACCCACAGAACTCTGTGTGTATAAAGACATGTAAGATCATTATATGCTTGTGTTTTATCACATCAGAAATTTTATTTATTTATTTATTACGTATTTGTGACAGATTACGTTTCACAACCAATTTATCCAGCAAACAGGGAATTCCCCCTTTTTACCTTTTCTCCACTGTATTTGTATAAAATAAAAACATTTTTTGTTTGTTTACCCAAACATTTAGCCATATTTTAAATGTTTTTTAAACTGAAAAACTGCTATCGTGACAAATGCTGTTTTGTTAGCAACTAAAATAAATATACATATTGTAAGTCAAGACCAGGCTGTGTGGAAGAAATACCAGTTTTTGTTGTTGTGAAATCTATTTGCCATGAATGTGTTGCACATACTGTGTCCTTATGTTGTGCTATTTGAGTTACGATATATATACATATATATTTTCTAGTTAGAGTACATATTGTTTCGGAGTCAGTGTACCTTACTTGTGTTTTTGTAATTCAGTCCCTTTATATCAGGGTTGGCACACCCAGTGTCAGTGCATATCTTGTGCTGTTGATGTTGGTCAGTGTTAGTAGTCAAAGATAGAGAAAGGGTGTTTAAGGTGATGAGAAAAAATGTATTGGCAGATGAAAATTCGCCTGTAGGCGTGTGATTGGGTACATTCGTGAGATATGCATCATATCACACAGCTTTTTGTTTACCTTTCTTTTCATTTTTTCTCTGGATCTCTGGGCCGTCCAACTCAATTTCCCATTCTCTCATGTAGGCGATGAAAGTGCTGTCCAAGAAGAGGCTGATGCGCCAAGCAGGTTTCCCACGTAAGTCTAGAGCCAGGGCCAGATGGTAGAACCCAGTTCTGAGTGCAGTCTCTTATAATGCTCCAGTGCTACATTAACACACATACCAGTACCGAAATCTACACTGTCTTTGGTTATATCTTGTTCTCTCTGTCCTTCACTTGTCCCTTATTCTTTTCTCTCTTGTCCGTTTCTCTTCCATCAGGGAGGCCTCCCCCTCGTGGAGCTAAAGCAGCACCTGAGGGTCCCCCTCAGCTCAAAGGACCCCTTGAGCGGGTTTATCAAGAGATTGCCATCCTTAAAAAGCTGGACCATCCTAATGTGGTGAAACTAGTAGAGGTGAGTGCTGTTAAAATAATAATTTTTGGTATTTTAATTTACGTTTGTCCCTGAAGCATGTTTTAAACAGAATTATGTCAATAATTGTGATTATTTCCATTTACACTAGAGTTTAAAGCCAGTTTTAACATGTCTGCATACAGTTACTGCAACATTGCAGGACTTCAGAGTCTTAAAAACAAAAAAAAATGCATTGCAGTAGTTACAAAATATTCCAGAGTGACATATATTTGATTGTCTTTTGTGTTGGTTAACACTCATTTTCATTGCTCTCCAATTTGGTGCCAGGTTTTGGATGACCCCAGCGAAGACCATCTGTACATGGGTATGTTGTGGCCAGACTGTCAGCCTTCAGCAGTCACACATGTACACACATTCCACACTGTCATACTGTCATGCATAATTTAAGCCTAAAAGAACTTAAATTAACTCTCATTGTTTTTGTTAGTTCGTGTCTTGTTAACTGAAAAGCTTTCATCACTAACCTCATCTGTTTTTCTGTCACAGTGTTTGAGCTGGTTAAGAAAGGGTGAGTTGAGACTATGTTATTGTAATGGTTGTGATACTGGATTGAGCTCAATCTTGTTAGTTATCATTGTATATATATATAATTGTAATAGTGTGTGTGTGTGTATCTGTTTATGTATTCAGGGCTGTGATGGAGGTGCCGACAGACAAACCTTTTGGTGAAGACCAGGCACGCTTTTACTTCCAAGATCTGCTCAGGGGAATCGAGTATTGTGAGAGTCTAAAATAAATTTTATTCTTCCACTCAGCCAATAAATGTGTTGTATAATGTTAAAAAGGACAAATTTTACCCCTTCAGATAATAAAAATTTTAGATTCACCAAGTTAACATTCACTTTAAAAACAGCTGGGCACACTCTTAGCATAATCTCAAACAGCATCATGAGGCAGCATCAGTTATTTTTCCAACAGTTCTGAAAGGTCCCTGCATATGCTGAGTATTTGTTATCTGCTTTTCCTTCATTGTTTGATTTTAGTTTATTTGAGTTTAGCTCAGGTGACTGTGGAGGACATGTCATCTGATGCAGTACTTAGTCACTCTCTTCTTGTCTGCCTTTAAGGCAGTGCTGGCTCAGGGCAGTTCAGTATTGGCTTCTGGCCTTGTCTTTTGCATACATATACATATCTACATTTCTTCAGATTGTCGGAATAATTTAATTACATTATGAATCCATTATTACGGGATCTCCAAATTCTGTGAAAAGTTGTTTAGCAAAAGTAAAAGTAAAGTTGTTTGCCCATGCAGTCTTTCAAAGACTGGAGAACCCTGACCTGTGCTTACATCTGCAAGACTCAGCCTGGCTGGGAGGCTGTTTTTATACCTAATTATGATACTGATAAAGAATTATGATACTGCAGATTAACCTAATTAATTGTAAGATTTTCCACCAGGTGTTTTCTCTTTAGCTTTACACATGTCTTTTGTCGCACCTGATACAACCTTTGTGATACTGTTACTGGCATCATATTTATAGTATATAGTAAAATAACACATCACATTACTTATTCAACATTTGATGTGTTATTTTAGTTTTAAATTATATGCCAAACATTTTGCTTTTTTGTTTTTAGTTGTAAAACTTCATATTGTGTTGTTTCATATTTAAGGTCTTTTACGGTGGCCCCCAGAGGCAAAGCACATGCAAACACGAAAGCACAAACAAAACGGATACGTGCTACAAATCACACAACACAAACAAAAAGGAAACAGGCTGCAAAGCACTCAACACAAACAAAAAGCCCTTGTAGGCCTGTGGCTACACAGCCTAGGAGGTACCAATGACCCTAACCCTGGTTTTGGAAGGAGTAGTAATCAATGTCTCAAAATGCATCTGTGGTTGATCTCTGTTAGAAGAATAGTGAAAAAAGATATTCTACATTCCAAAATTTAGAAGATATAGGTTTCTGTGACAAGAAAAACACCAACAGAAATATGTGATTACACATATTCACCCAAATCCTGCTAAAATAAAATACATACTTGAGAAATGTGAAATATCTGAAGTTAAAAAACATAAGGAAAGAATATGTTTATTTTTCTCTTCCTCCCAAGGAAATAGAGGTTAATTAAAAATAAATATTTATATATTCAAAAAAGGGACTTTGGTGAAATTGGTAATGTGATTGGTGTCATAAACTGTCTTTCTATGATTACACAAAATCGCTATGAAGTTGTGGTTGTGTTCACTATCGTGATGTGTGTTTTGGGTTAATGCATGTACAAACTTCTATTTTCTTTCTCACAGAAGACTACATGCCATCCACTTAGGGACATTCTTATAAAAAAAAGTGACAGCCTTGCTCTTTTAAAATGTATATTTTTGACCAAATTTATATAGTAATAATTCCAATCACAGAGATCTCTTTCCACAACACTCATTTAACTCATGGTGTCACATTTTCCACACATTCTGTCAATTGACCACATGATCTCATTGCTCCCCCTAGCAACCTGGAGCACTTCCGTCTATTTGTAGTGTTTTCTTTTTGTATGTGCTTTTCTATTTGCTGCATTTTATGATTTGTAGCGCTTTTTCATTTTGCTTCTGCTTTCACTTTTGTTTGTTTTGTGTGTTTTGCAGCGCGTTTCCATTTTATTTGTGCATATATATTTGTACGTGCTTTGTCTCTGGGGGCCCACATAGTCTTTAGTGTTAATCTACATTTATGTAGAGAATAATCAAAACAAAGATCCCTGAATGAGAAGCTGCATTACATTTCAAGTAAACCTTAACATTAGAAAACAATTACCAAACAAACACAAATTCTTTCACCAATACACAGTTTAATACACAATATTGTCCCATAATTAGCTGTACTTTTATTGATGAGATGCATTTTCTAAAATCTTCTTTTTCCAGATATGGTAAAGATAAGTCTCTGAACATAAATTACGTTATCTTTGTACCAAGATTAAATTCCTAGTTCTTTTATAAGATCATTTGTACTGATCTTGACTCTAGCCACCGAAAAGGCTTAAGTCATATCATCTAAGTGGTTCTTAATGTTTTTGCAGCCACATATGAGTTTTTGCACAAAGTGTTGTCTAGGAGACTAGTGCAGAGAGAAGGAGAGAGAGGACTCAGGGCCACTAAAACTAAAACCTTTTTTTTTTCACTGCAAGTTAGTATAACTGAAGAAAGACCAGGATGTCTCCTGTCACAATGCAACAAAGACACACTTGGGTTTTATACAGGAACTGTTGGCGTGTCTGTAATTGCTGTTTATTAATTTATCAATTTTTATTAAATCCAGTGAAGCCAACAACTGTTTTGTTTACAGTTCATCATCTTACAAAGTAAAATGTTATTCAAAAAACCACCTCACAACCAAGACAATGTACGGACTGTAATAATTAGTATTTACTATGTCTGCAGTACATTACCAGAGGATCATCCACAGAGACATCAAACCCTCTAACTTGTTAGTGGGAGAGGATGGACACATCAAGATAGCAGATTTTGGAGTCAGTAACCAGTTTGAGGGAGCTGATGCCCTTCTGACGAGCACAGTGGGAACACCTGCTTTCCTTGGTCCTGAAGCGCTCTCGGAGACCAGAAAGAACTTCTCTGGAAAGGTGAAGGAACACTCGGTAGTATAGTGCCCTCTGGTGATGACTGTCAGAAGTGCAGGAGTTTCAGTTTTTTGGTTTTAAAAATAGATATAATTAACATATCTTTTTATGTCATATTTTTATTAGTACCAAATACATTATTGTATATATTGGTATATTTTAACCTCTATACACTAAATTAAACAATTTCATAATATTACATACAGCATTGTGTTTTCTTTTCATGAAGGCTTTGGATGTTTGGGCCATGGGGGTGACTCTTTATTGCTTCGTCTTTGGAGTGGTGAGTCTGTGCTCTTGCGAAAAAGTATTTTTTCCTTAGTGACAATTTGCTCATCTTCCACTGACTCCACCACTTCTCTTTCATTCGCAGTGTCCATTTATGGATGAGCGCATCCTCAGTCTTCATCAGAAAATCAAGACACAGCCCGTGAAGATACCTGAACAGTCAGTTCTGCTCCTCCCATCATTGTGTCAAAACTAATGATAAATTTCATTTTTTAAATTTAAGTACTTTGTAGCTTGATTCTTCATGTTTCAACAGTGCTGACATATCGGATGATCTTAAAGATTTGTTGCTGAAAATGTTGGACAAGAATCCAGAGACAAGGATATCGATCCCGCAGATTAAGGTAAACTCCCTCAGGTGATGTGTTGCGTTAAAGCGTGTTTGATATTCATACACTGATTGCAGTAAACCACCTGATAAAAAAACACACACTTTTCATGCACATTGTGACATTGTGCACAACATAATCTAAATGAAATACATTTAGAGGGTTCTTTTGTTCATCTCATGTTGCTGTCCAGGTGCACCCTTGGGTGACAAGACACGGTGCTGAACCCCTCCCTCTAGAGGATGACAACTGTTGCATGTTGATTGAGGTGACAGAGGAGGAGGTGGAGAATTCTGTTAAACACATCCCCAGCCTGGCTACAGTGGTGAGTAAACTTGTTCTTGTGCAATTACAATTACAACCAGGTCTAATCTGTTTTGCTTCTGGTGTCATTAAGTGAAATATCACCAATGGGCACAGTTTCTTTTCAGTTTAGCTGCTCTAAGCGAGGCATGAAAACTTCATTTGCATATACTTCAGAGTGAGGACTGTCAGGAGTAAAAACTAACTGCTAATTCCTGGTTCTTCATATTTAATTTTCTTCATATGGCATCATCACCTCACAACAGAGTGACCACACAATTACCGCCTACTTAGTTACATCAATTAATGCCAAATGGTCAGATAGTTTAGAAGGTTTGGGATGAATTTTATTCTACTAATTATTTTATATCTTTGTCTCTGTTGTGAATTTCTCTAAGTAGCAGTATGGAACTTTTTCCAAATATTTTTTAATAACTTAATGTGGCGAGGTGCTGTCAAAGCCTCCCATTACAACTAGAACAGAACTAACCAGTCAGAGAAGGTCGAACCCTGTTTGTCACATACAGATTGTGAAACAATGTATGGCTTTAACACAACATCAGCAATTGATGCCCTGGGTGGATTGATTTTGAGTCTCATGCTACAGTTAACTTTTCTCCCAAAGGTTGCATGTTGGAGCTAAGTACTTCAGTTTAAAGGGCACACAGTATTATGAACACATCCACTGTGTAAAATCCATCTTTATTCATCACATATTCTACCATGTTGCCTTTTGTCACAATGAAGTAAACTGTGTTTTGCACGTACATTTTAGGCAAATACTTCGTAATCATTTTTATATTGTTTAGGAAGTGGATAGTGTGTTGTGCCCTAAGACAACACATTATAGCATTTTGTAAAAAACAATATACGTGAGGAAGGTTGGTTAAGTACTGTTTGCATGCAGATTCTAGAGATCCTAATCATCTATTCACATAATAAAATAAAACTTATATTCATGTTACTTTACCCTTACCATTGTTTTACAGCTAGGGGTGTCCCAATACCACTTTTTCCTGGCTGAGTACAAGTAGTTAGATTTGAGTAATTGCCGAGGACTTAATAA